>KN166746.1:13211-59585 GCA_000757745.1 Steinernema scapterisci | reverse complement strand
GGCGCTGAATGGCGAAAATTCGGGAATGTCGTATCATTATTGGGCGCACTGTATAATACCGGCAATTCCGTCGCTGGTTGCGGATCTTGAGGTGATTCGTTCCTGGGAGACGTTTGCTGCTCTTCGGTCTTCTGAAAAATCGAAATTAATTACCGGTCAGTGTAATGGTTTAGGTCGATCGTTACCGTACAAAGTGATTTTCACTGTGAGCAACTTCGTGTACAGCAATTTCATTGAAATCAGCACTCGACCCCGAAGCAAGAAGACAGAAATGACACTTCTCCCTCTGCTTACGGACTACTACAATGCGAAACAAACCAAATCGCAATGTACCGTACACTGGCCCCTTATTCCTCAGGCACACGTCAGCAGAATAGCTGGCATGTGGCCTTGCAATTGGTGTCTTTCGCATCTATAAGCAGGGTGAGAAGTATCACCTCTATCTGTGTACTTCGGGGTCGGTTGAAGCTGGTTCAGCGAAATTGCTTTACATGAAGTTCTGTCACTACAATTTACGCAATCTTTCAAAAGCTGAGAGACTAAAGAAAGGCATCTACCGGCCATCTAGCGATACCGTACTGATTCTGGAATCTGCTATAAATTCAGATGCCAGATCATTCAGAAATCCAAGGTCTCAATGACTGGCTTCACAGTAAAAGACTTAAAGCCAAATGAATCCCGTCAGTTGTATACTGTCAATTGTCAAACTCTCCGCCACACTCTCGAATCAGCGAATAAGCAACACACTCACCTTTCCGAGCATCTGATCAAGCTGAAACTTCCTTCGTGAACTGCCGACCGGCGTACAACCACTCATCACTTAGCGCGTGTGCCGCCTTCGGGAAGATCAACGGACGAGTCGACTGCCGCTGCTGGAGAAGAGGGACGAACGACGGGAGGTCGGGAAAGGCCGCTTTCGGTCGGTGGACGGATGGGCGCCTAATGAACGGTTGTTTAGCCGCACGGGCGAAAGCCTTTTTGCCTGGGGGATAGCCTTATGGAAATGGACCAACGGCGTTCTCGTCGTCAACGCGCATCGCTACAGGGCAAATATTACTTTGGCTCATCAATAATAAATCTGTCTTCAGGCAATAATTCTTAATCAACACAACGGCGCGATTCGCACCCGCGACTAGACGCGCGAGGGTTGCCTCGAGCAACGTTTTCTGGGTGCGAGAACGCAGCCCAGGGCGCACAAGCAAAAGTTGGCAAAAGCGTAAAAAAGTCGAACCACCAAGCCTAAGTTTGAGTAGCTAGATTGAGTTTAACTAAAGTCTCCTTTAAAAAGACTCCTCTGAGGAGTCGCCATGAGCGAGGAGCTCAAGGGAATCGACGGAAGGTCGTCAAGGTGAAAAGTGACTCTTCAAGCAGGAGGCTGGCATAAAACGGCTGACAGAGTTCTGAATCATGCCCGAAACAACTTGAAGCTAGGAAATCTGAATCGCACAGCGCGACCTATCAGAACCGATTTGTTGTTCGAAACTCCACTCACAGCATAGCAACATGGCGACCTTGCGCACGTGTACAAAAAAGCGTTCGAAATCGTGGTTGTCGCCACTTTCGCTTTCGTTTTCTGCGACACCCAGCGCCCGCGCCCCGAGGGGATCGAGCGGAGAACTGTGCGGCGCCGCGGCTGCCGCGCTTGAGGCGTTAAAAAACTGTCGAGCGTAAACCGAATAGCCCGCGGGAAACAGTCGAACGACGAACACATCGTCCCGCTGATCGCCTCCGGGCCTAAAAAACGAGCGCCACATTTGAACTTTCTTGTTCATGGATCTCGTGTTCTTTGAGTTCCTTTTTCATCGCAAGGATCCGATTGAAGCTGGAGCGCAATTGATCAAAGGCGTTCGATTTGGTTCGTTGTTCTGGTCAGGTGTCAGGACCCCATAGAGCTGTGATGAAGAAGTGGTAGGGTAGGAAAGAAGTTGAAGAGACAGAAAACACGTTATTTTCAAAACGGAAAAATGAAACGTTTTTCAATCTCACAAAAATATTGTTTGTTGAGGGTATCGAACCTCCGCCAAGTAGATTAGCACTCAACGTGGCACTTGGGACCGCTGGATCAATGTACGCTGGTTACTGTGCGCTGGGCCGCTGGATCCCAACACTTTTACCCATACTCCAACTTCTGGCGAACAAGCTGACCATCTAGTAAATTCCCTGAAATCATTATGTTGCGTTTTAAGGATACACTTCTATTCAGACCCCTGATTCAACCATCGCCCGAAATCAACTGTTACAAGGTCAGTATTACGTCACTGGTCGTTTCCAATATTTGCGACTCGAAGACCGAATTACTCACTTCTCGATGAGATGACCAATGCGAACGTCTTCTTTATTCTCCTGATCACCAGCAATGTCTTATTCGCCGAACTCAGTTTCATGGTTGCGTTTCGATGCGGCTATCAGAATCAATTCAAAGGATTTGGCCAGGAATGGGAGTCTGATCCTAGTCCCTGTTTGGAGGACGAAAATGATATATTGAATTTTTGTAAAGAGGTGAGCTACTGTAAACAAATTTATGTAAGCAAGCTTGGCTATCAAGCTGAGAACGAGCAAATTTTTTGAAGAGTTGGATTTGAACCCACGCCTCCTGGGAGACTGGTGCGACAATAGATCGCGACTGTTTGAATATGTAATTTTTCGCGCCATTTTCTCTCGCGTCCATCAAACTATTTCCACAAATCTTTGACGAAATCAGGATTCTGAATCCACATTTTTGAAGAGACCGATGCCGGAAACCAATTTCTTTTTCGGTCATCTTCCCGCGCCATCGCGTTGCTGTCAGCTTTACATCTCCTATGTTTAGGTATCCAAAAATCGGTCGATTGACGCGATTCAACAGTATCCTCATCATGTGATATTGAAGAACTGGCTTCCGCTCGAACGCAACAATGAAACTGCCTCAAGTTATCACGTCAGACCCTACATCTGCTTGGGTAAGTCTCTCTTCTTAGTTCATTGTTTTGAGCTGCTCATTTCAGAGACGCGTGAAACGAGGAATGGATTTTATTACGACCAATTCTGTGAGTTCGACACGTTTTTCGGGAAACGCCGCGATAAGGAAGTGTGGTTGGACGAAGCGGATAAGCGATGTGGCCAGAATCAGGTAAGCGGTGCTGTGGAACAAACGAACTGCCTCTCTATGTTCTCTTTATATCCTTTTATGACTAAATTGATTTAGGACATGGGATTGTACTCCTATGCGTTCTTACGCAACAAGCATCTTCATCGGAACGACGAACTCCTGTCAGAGATTCACCAGAAACAGAAGGACTACATTGGGATTGAATACGTTTGCTGCCCCAAAGGTACGACCTCATTTCATGGATATTGCCTTGTTGACGTCTTATTGACATCTGGGACGGATCAGCATTTTTCAGGGCGATGAATTCTGTAGCCTGACATTGTTTGCGTCAAAATTTGCGCGTGGTTTTGAACAAATTAAAAGCGGAATTATGTGTGAAATTATTTAATCTCAAGCGCTTCCCAAAATCATAATTTATCCATTGCGAAAAGCACTCGCTTCCCCGTGATTGCGTCAAGTTTTCTGCGCTTTTCAAGCTCTAGCACATTAAATCGCCACCTTTGGTGGCAGTCATATATATCAAAAATCGAACTTGGAACCGACCTAAATGTACATCGTTTCAGACCTCTCAGATCTTCAAATCTTCGAAGCTGCCTACGCAAGCAGCTACAAACGCTACAGCACTTCATTGATGACAGTGATTGTGACCCGCGTTCGTAAGCAGCGAGTCTACGAGCTCATGCTTGATTGCGATCCGAGTGAAGCACCACGATACAGGCAGAAGATAGATCAGAAATTCGAGGAAGAAGTCGCACACGTGAAGCAGACCTTGGCGGATCAAGTCACGAAGTACGAGAATAAGACTGGAATTTTGTTGGAAGACCAGCTCTACGGCTTCAGCCTTGAGTCGAACGGCACCGAGGAAGATATGCTCAATACGGCGAAGGAAGCACTGAAAACGTTGGTTGTAAAACGAAATGAGCTGCTGAAGGATTTGGACTTTGTTAACGACGCTAATAGGCTCATGGACAAGATCGGATTCGAACTGGAGAAGATCGACCGCTCAGCTGATCGGCTACTCGATGAACTGCCCGGCTCATTGTTCGAAAAGGCCTGTAAGTATAACCTTTCTACAACCAATGCACGTTCTGTTTCAGATGATTTTTGGTCGAAAATCCGTCCGAAGACACGAGTGACCATAAATGGAGTCCGCGACGTCGATTGGATTTACAGTTTGAATGACACCGAGCTGACGGCCGCTTTTATCGACTACCGATGGATGGCACACCGAAGAATACACTCGGACAACCCAGTTATGGACAAGAAAACGTCAGACAAACAAAGACTCTCTTATGAATTAGGGGTGGATCTTGGCATGATGGCATGGACTACTTATATGCAGTTTTAAATATATTGATTTGGTTATAATTTACGTCGCGCTTCAGCTTGTTTAGGGTTCTTTTTATGCTACTCGCAAACTCTGAACCGACCTTGTACGTGACGGCTTATAGTCGAGCAATAATAGATCGCATTAATACTGTTTGTTAATATGGGAACAGAGGATCCTTTTGTGAAAGAGCCGGCACAAAACTGTACCAATAGCAGTATGCGTTTCGACCCTCGTTTTCACGATTTCCATTCATGGTAAATCCGTTGACGCCACTCGACTGAAACTCGTATTGGTCGATTATTCCTCTCATTTCTCGTTGCACTAATTACCTTCCTCAACCGCGTGGATTAATCTGCTGCGCTGCCGGATCTATGTGGTTTCAGTCGCAGTTTTTAATAAGTCTGGCGATTTATTGGAAGCACGTAGTCGTTGTTAATACCGGCTTAATTTCAATTGCGACCTGTAGTAACACCAGTGTAACAGTGCGGCTAATGAGACTAATCTCGGGTTCATGTCTCCGCTTGTCAACGCTTTCCTGACGGTAATCGGTCAACGTTTTAGCAGCTCGTTTCATACGTACACACGATCTATGCGTTTTGAGTCAAGCAGTGTCTCTTAATGAGTCTGCCGCTCTGTCAGATACACGTAGCCGTTGGTTAATACCGGCTTAATCGTGGCAGCGACCTTGAGTATGTCGCTGCAACAATGGTATGGGGCCGTTAATGAGAATAATCTCGGCACCAGTTCAGCACCCATCTGCCCATTTAAGGCAGTTGCTGTCATCATTTCATCCTATAGCCGCTGTGTCCCAGCTAGCGAAACCTTGGTTCGTCGTCACTCTGACTACCTTCCCGATCTCGAAGATCATGTACCTCCTGCCTTACCTTGCTGTATCGGTGCTTTTAGTCCTCGCGTCCGCTGAATGTCCGGTGGGCTATATCGGTCTGTTCTGCGGAATCCTCCGAAGCGACCCACAAGTCCACATTGTCGTAAGTCCTCAAGATAATCGTTCTTCACTGTTTGAAAGCTTTTTTAGAATTCCGAAAATCCCCAAGGACATCTTCTGGTCGATCCTCGCATGTTCGGGATCTATTCTGATACTCCTACAAATGAAACCTTCGTGCTCGACTATACCTTTCAATCTGAAAATGGCGCTCCCATCCGCTTCGAAGTTCAAGATCTTGGGGTAAACGTCACCTGCTCTGAAGTCAAATCAGCGACTGTGAACAACATAAGCATCCCATGCCCGTCGCTCTTCACGTCGACCCTGTACCCTTCTGGAATCGCGCGGCTGCAGCTCGAGCTCCCGAACACGAAGGACGCTTATAATTTGAGCGTCCTCTACCAAAGACAAAGAAAAGAACAGACTGGATCTTTACCCGTCTAACCACCCAAGTTGTCCCAGCTGCTAAAAGAAGGAAATAAAGTTTGCAAATTTACATTAACTGAAAAGACACTGAGAGGAAATATTTTATTTGATTCGAGATAACAATAACATTGTAAAAAAGGTGGGAAAGAAACCGGCGAATCAAGCAGCTTCAGAGCTCCAAATGATGTTCGGAAGGCCGAGAGCGTCCGTGGTGATGACAACGTGGTTCGGGATGCACGAATCATCCGAATCATCACTCTTGTTGGGGATGTTCACCGAGCTGGGAAGGATTTCGCCCCCGTTCTTGTCGAACAAAGTGGTCTGAAATTAGAATGTGAGCGATCATGGTACGAAACCAGCTAACTTACATCATCGGCTAACGGACGTCGAGCGAGGACTTCCTGGAGGTCGGCGTTCACCTTCACCGCGCTTGCCAGTCTTTCCTGCAGATCGGCGATTTCCTCGGACTCCAGCTTGTTCGTTGCTCTCAGCATCGTGTGGAGAGAGTTGTTGATGTGGCGGACGTGCAACTAGAAAGAATGGACCGTTCAGAGAACGAAACTGGAAAATCAAATAAGGCCTTGGTCGCATTTTAAACTAATCGACCAACTGACTATGAGACAATTTGCGCCGACAAGCTTCTTTCACCAGTTGTCCCAACATATCATAAACAAAGAATCGAGCTTACCTGGACGTCGCGGAAGCCCTGGATGGCGCGGTTGCTCTGCTCCATGTTGTAGGACTGCAGATCGAGTTCTTCCTTGAGGTCGCTGTAGAACGCTCTCATCGTCTGAAGCCTGAAACCCGGAAAATCAGGACAAAATGTTATTAATGGAACTTACTGGTTCAGCTTCTTCGAGAGTTTCGACTTCTGGCGCTTGTCCGTCACGCGTCGCAGGTCCCCGGTCAGCGTGTCGATTTCGAAGCGGATGCGCGTCAGCTTGCGTGAGACGTTGTCGGCGCGCCGGTCGATGTCGAAGATCATCTCAGAGAGGCTCGGAATCTTGCCGTACTCAGAGGACGACGACATTCTGAAGCGATTGAAACTATGCAACGACCACAATCCAATCACGAAACACGGCGCGATCGCGAGCAGCTGATAGCTGTCCCGAGCAAGTTCAGCAACAACACCAGAGACACTGTTTTTGCGCGACTCCATCACTGCATAAAACTCGAGAACAGTGAGTGGACAAATGGCTGTGCGAAATGGACGGCGGCCCAAAAACAGATTTGCAGTGACGTGGTAGTTCAAGTTTGCAGACTCGGTCTTGAAGGGAACTTTCGAATAATTATTGCAGACGTCCAAGTAATATGAAAAGCGTTCAGTTTCATGAGTGGCTCTTCAGTTCTTCTCATTTCAATGATATCAACTCAGTTTCCACGAAAAGCTTAGACGTCGATCCGTTTCCATGATAGTTGAGACTTACCACTCTCTCAGTCATGCTCACCAGACCCATTTAGCGACAAACTCGCCAAGTTATATGCTAGATGTAACGTCAACCGAAATTGCGGCTCAAGACTTTCAGACAAAAGACTACATTGGCAATATACTACTTGTGTTCTCGGACAGTTCTACGTGCACGTGACCCCTGGCCTCTGTGTTCGAATAGCTTTAGTGTCTCTGTACAAGATTAACATGGAGTTGTAAGATGGCTTCTCCCAAGTTGAAGTGCCGAACTAGTCAACCTTTGACATACCGATGATATAATGAGGCCATGAGAAAGATCGTTTGTTGCTAAAGCACCTCAGAAGCCCTACAAAGCGCCTGCGTCGCTTTTCTCCACAAATCGGCCAAATTACACTTTCAACGCATTGTTTCCTGGCATTCCCAGTTTTATATCAAGGAAGCAACTCTCCATCTTCATAGCAACACAAAATGCCCCAGTTCAATCGACTCTCCATGCGCGATCTCGGGATCACGAACGCGGAAAAACCATCGATGGAGCAGGAGATCCAGTGTCTCAAGCGCACTGTTGAGAACTTGACGATAGCAAACTCCGATCTCAAAAGTTTGCTCAACGAGTACGTTAGACTTTATGGAGATTGTATGGACAGCGCGACTCGAAAGCACGAGGAAATCGAGCAACTCCTCACCAAGAACATAGCTGCGAATGCGACGATCGCGAAGCTTCAGTCTGATCTCGAACGCTCCCGCCATGAATCCAAAGCGCTGTATGAGCAGGCGCAACGCTTAGATCAGCATGTGAACTCGCTGCGCGATTGGGCAGAGTATATCGACAACGAGAACGCCTTGTACCATGGACAGGTGCTGGCTTTGAATGCTGAAATTGCTGCGTTCCACGAAGACTATGAACTTGAACAAGCGTACTCACGTGACCTTCAAGCTCAGCTAGACTGCCTCCATCGCGAGAAGAAGATCGCCTTTTTCTCGTCCAAAAATCAAAATGCCAGAAAAGAAAAGGTCACTACGAGGTTATCAACTGAATTGAACGCAGCTCGGTGTGAACTTGAGAGTCTTCGCGAGTCTCACGCTCATCTGGAACATCAGCTAAAGGAACAACAGACGGAGAATGGTAAATTAAGCGGACGGTTAACCACTGTCAGCGATGAAGCCGAAAAGAAGCTTCATTCCACCAATGAACGGTTGAACGAAGCGTTAATTCACATTACGGAGTTGAACGAAAGGTATCAAAATGAGGCGAAGACAGCTAGTGCGGCCGTGAAAGAAATCGAACAGTATAAGAAGACACTGAAGGATGTCAACGAACGACGTAAATCGCAGTTAGTGAAGATAAAAGAAGTTATGGAGCGCTTTGAAGCTTGATGGTAATTAAAGATGTTCTGTGGGCAATTGAATAAATTGTTGTAAGAAACTAATTGAGAAAGATTTACCAAGAACAGATGAGTAGAATTCATGCCAGATATTGCCGGTAATTTGATCATCCGACCACCGTCAAACAATGACGCGCCGAAGCTCAAACCGTCCAAAAATTATTACTCGTGATGTATATTACCATTCTCACAACCAACGATGGATTGTGGGTACCAGCGAAGACTGTACGTCTCCATAATCGATTAGCATCTTGAACTCTGATCGAACGCAAGCGTATCCATTAGAGGTACAAGTAATATCACCTTTCTCATGTTTCAATCGTCCGATTATTCGCCCTGGCCGAAGCTCAGGCTGTCCAAAAATATTTTATCATTGCGTTACACCTTTTATTTCGTCGAACGTATATATCAGCAACATCCACAGACCCGAGAGGACTACACCAGGCACTCAGGAAGAGTGCGAAAAGATGGATCAAACACATAACTCAACAACATTTCATTAACATCGAGTCATTTAATAAAAACGGGGACCAATCAACAATCAGTTTAACATAATATTACAAGACGTTAACGAGATCAGTTAGGCTCTGTACGGGGGACGCGGAGCGCCACCACCCATGCCTCCCATGGGGCCGCCGCGAGGCATAGCACCTCCTCTACCAGCTCCACGCATTCCGGTGCCGCGTCGGAAAGCAGTTCCGCGTCCGCGGCCTCCAGCAGCTCCACCTCCGCGCCGATCGTCTCCAAGTCCCATGCCGATGGCTCCCTTTTGCGCACGACCAATATTCTTGAACATCGGGGCATTCTTCAACATGTCAGGAAGTATCATGAAGCGAATCTTGGAGCCGCGAATGAAGACGTTCTCTAGTTGGTGGTTACGGCCATCGCGGAAAGTCACAGTGACGTCGCTCATCTGACAATTCATATTATCCTCGGCTTCAATGAGTTTTCCGCGATAAACTTCGCCTAAAATTAAAGAATTAGATTTCGCAAGAACGGAAATAAACACTTACCAACGACAGTCTCCAAAGTGATGATGTGTCCTTCCGCCTCATGGAGAATCTTGATGGGCACGCCAATAGCAGTCATAGTGGGGTCTGAAATGAAGCATGGTCAGATGGAACACATAGCACCATAGATAGATATATCTCATACGCGTCATCGAAAATAAGCATAGAATGTGGGGTTTGGAGAACTCGTAACCTGCTGGAAACGAAGCGAAAGTAGCGAATGGAAAACGAGCGTAAAATGAGGCTAGGCCAGTACAGAACAGCGAAATTCGAAAACGCGGGCAACAAGAACGATTATCGCGGCCAACAAGCGCAACTCTAATAGGACGCTTCAACAGTCCACTACGATCAGTTTATATAGGTTGAAGATAAAGTCTGAGGTATCCACGCAGTTGGGATCGCAATGAATAAATCACGCAAATAGAGGTGAAAAATGCAAGCGATGCGCAGGACGCCCATAGTGAGATTCGAAAATAGCGCCGCCGTTCGTTTGCGCGATGAGAACAGGCGCTCCGTGGTAGGACCTACGCGCTTTGTCGGATTTCAAAGTGCTCATAAGTGGTGAGGCTGTCCACGTTCAGGTCACTCGTCTTGCTCCAAATCGGTAAATCTGTCCACCCAAAGGGATTGCTTCGAGCTAGAGAGCTTCGGATCCGAACGCAATCTGTAAACTCATGAAAAAGATCAAATCAGTCGTGAATGCATCTCAATGGGTCAACGCCCTACAACCAAATCAATCAATAATCTCTTCCACTCCATTCAGATGATCGGCACTTTCTTCACGAGGTTTTTCCGTTAATACTGACTCCCGAACACCTTGGAAACGTTGCTGAACACTCCCGAACACACGGATGAACACTCCTGAACACACGGATCGCGAGCACGATTGGACTCGGCGCGAATTCCACGGGGATATCATAAAAACATGCTCAGAAACCGTCACAAACATCGAGCCGCCGCGCGAGAGCTTCAGAGTAGCTTCCAATCCCTCACTTCGTCTGATCGAATGTTCACCAATGCAACGCTTTGTGCTTTTCAGACTCGGGTTATCTCAAGCATCGGTCGTCATTAGTGCTTGGATGTAGCACAAAATTTTTGGAACCAATGCGGTGAATAAAGTGAAGTAATTTTTGGAACTGCCTGAGCTTCGGCTTGGGCTAATAAAGCATCTTTATACTATACAGTAACAGTTGTATAACGAGTTATCATCAAAAGGACAATATATTATGAAAACGAACGATTCTTCACATAATCTTGCTCTTGGCGCGAGAGTTGGCGCGAGACTTGGCGCGTCGGTGGAACTCGAAGGTCTTCGGGGCGACGGGGTCACTCTCGCGGCGACGGGTGGGGATTTCCTGTTCAAGCTTGCAAGGCTCGCAATAGAAGTCCGCATTATCAGCATCGTCCTCGTGAGTGAAACCGACACAGGCTCCATGGAACCACTGGTCGCAACCCTCACACTGGACGCTGAGCGTACCATCGTCACCCTTACGGCAGTAGCAGTAGAGGTCCGGGTCCTGGTAGTCAACAAACCGGACAGATCCGTTGTCGTACATAGTGTACTAACTGAAAATAAATGGAAATCAATAATAGTATTTAGTCGAAAAAAGGATATCGCGGTAAATGGGAGACGCAACGATGTGCATAGGACATGTAGGAAGGAACACAAAAAATGCGGATTTATAAACAATCATCTGAGGTCAACTGCGCAAAAAAGTCGGGATCATGCGGTTCCCCAACCAATCGCAATTCCAATCAGAGTGGCAAGAAATAAATCACCATTTTCGCGTTGAGGGTTCGCATATATAGCAAAACATGAAATTTGAGGGGGACCGAAGAGTAGGTATATTCGAGGATCGTGTCAAGACCCGAGAATTGCCGCGAAGCCACGAACCTCGAACACGAACACGAACACGCGTAGCGATCCCCAGAAACGTCCCCAGAAACGCTCACTTGGGTGAGAAGTGGCCTTCGAGAGTGAGTAACCGTGTCGGCTTCGGGTGTTTCACACAGAAGAACCTTGACGAGACTTTTGAGCATTGGAAACCCATTTTTGACAAGTTCACACACGGAAATATATGGCCTACAGTGTTCATAACCACGCATACGTCATAGCCAGCGGTAAGATTAACTGAGCACCAGGATTACATACAACAACGTTCTCCTTTGCTGAATGCTGAACAAGGATAGGATTCCACTTTCGTAACTTCATCTGCTTAAGATGCAAGCGCCATCAATTCAGAATCGTTTTAATTCAGAATACGAGTGGACGGATGAATTGTTCATGCTGTACTTGCGACAAACTGAACCATAATATCATTTATACAAAAACACAACAAAGTTTATGAGACCTTGATCACCAAGCTAATATGTGAACCGTGCGAAGTTGTTTGGTCCCGGGATCTTTCTCTCGTAGAATCTCAGAGTCATGGCCGGATGTTTGGCAAAGATCTCGCTTGCCAGAGCAAGATCCAAGTCGTCGGAACCCTTGTATTTGACCAGGAAGCGGCGGTTCCCGTTGTCATCTTTCACCTCGTTGACGATCTTCTCGGGAACGCGTTTCCGCAGGGCTTGCTTCTTAAGCTCCGTCACTCTGAAGATCTTTTTCTTGCTCTTTAGCGTTTCGTAAGCCTGAAAGTACGGTTTTTAGTTCGGTGTTCACTCATGCAGGATTTGTCAGCCAAGATAGGATAATCTACATACCAAGACCAGAAGTGGATCCACATCTTCCTCCCAAGTGTTCTTGTCCTCATCTTCGCCTTCCCACTTGACGAGAAACTCGTGCTTTCCGCACGGTGTGACGCGCTTTCCGCGCACAGCTTCAGCCTTTAGCGATTCAAGCTCTTCGATAAACAAAATTTCGTCATCGTCGTCATCCCCGACCAATTTTGATTTTCGCGGATTGCCTGTTCTGACCCGGACAGGCACAGCCTCTGCAGAAGCCTTAGACGGCCCAGTTTCGTCTTCAGCACGCGTCTTTTTCGGCTTTTTTCGTTCCATGATTCCGGCCAAGATGAACAGTTCTGGGATGTCGTCGTCGCTGGATGAGTCTTGGGATTTAGCAGACTCCTCGTCAGCAGCTTTCTGTTGAGGCTCTGCCGTCGATTCAGGATTCGTCTTTAGAGGAGAAACGGTCTCGCTCTCGTCGGTCGTTGTCTCGGGTAAACTTTCCATAGGCTCTTCTACTTGGTATCGAGGCACGATTCCCATACGGGCTAGTCGCCTGCCGTACTCAAGCGCAGCTTCGCGACGAGCAGCGGAGTCAGGACGAGGTTCAGTGGGCATAGGAAAACGGGTGGAACGGCCGGTGAAGCCAGGAGGAGGAGGAGGGTCGAGCAGTCGGACAAGTTCGCGATCAGCATCGTTCATTGGAGAAACACAGCGTCGAACGGGTTCAGCAGGTGCTGCTTGAGATACGACTGGGTGTGTTCGGGAACGCAGAACTTGAGCGCGTTCACCATCGGTTGGGATAACCTCGATCACGTCAGGATCAGCTTGGATCTGAGCGACTACGACCACTTCTGGACTTGGTTCTCGTAAACTGTGTGTACGTTCCCCGCCTTCGTCGATGATAAGGTTATGCATCTCATCGTCGTCGTTCAGGTCGTTTGATGCAGCTTCAGCCGAGCTCGCCTCACCAGTTGAATCGGCCTTGGGTTCCTCAGAATGGTCAGCTCTGTCGTTCGCTTGGGGTTGTCCGGCGCTGCCACTAGTTTCAACAACAGACTGCTTCTTCCTTTCCATGTCTTGCTGTTTATCCTGTGTTACGACCGACTCTTCGTTAGCCGCCGGATCTTCATCGACTTCCATCCGGCTTTGTGCGTTTTTCGCAGTCTTCTCATCGGTCTTCTCGCTGTCGATTGAATCTAGAAAATCATGATAAGTTTCAGTATTGTACTGCATGTAACCTTCGGCCAAAATAGACTTGTCCTCGTGAAGTTCGGAATCAGTTCCGGTTGCGGCGCCATCATCCTCCAAGACGTGCTCATCAGCTGTTTCTTCCCGCTCAGCTTCCTGTTCATCATCCGGCGCTTCAGGATCGGTTTGTGCACCTACGATAATATTAGTATTTTCAAACGTTTCTGAAATTCTTACCTTCTGAGTCCATATTGACTTCACTGTCCACGCCAGAGTCAGCCAAGCAATGCTCTTCTGCCTTGCTCTCTTTAGTGGATTCTTGCTGTTCCGCGTGGGACGTTTCTGGCATTTCTTCAAGCTCCGGTTGCTTGCCGGCGTTCTTTGATTCTTCAGCTTCTTCAGTGGTCGAGACTGCAGGGTCTTCAGTTGTCATGGCGACGATCTCTGCTGTCTTGTTTTCTCGCGAAGCTTTCTTCTTCAGTGACAGCCTCGAAGAAACTCGGACAGGTGCGGGTTCTGCTTTCGCGCCTGCCTTGGTGTCTTCGGACTTACCGCGCGATGCTTCCGTGACAGTTTTTGCTGGAGTAGGCTTGGCTTCAGCTTTAGCTGAGGAAACTGTTGACCGGCGACTCCGGTGAGACTGGGGAGCGACGAACGAAGCATCATCTTCTGTGGCGTTCGGCGTCTGGGCCGCACTCCCTCCTTCGCTGATCTGCGGCGTCGACGGTCGCGAGCTGGGCGCAGATTTATCCTTGGGCTTGTTTTTTCCTGTTGAGAATCGCGTTTTCATCCAGCGCTCAACCGTAGGTGTCGTCTTCGAAGAGGTTGGCGGTGTTGGGTTCTTCTCGGCTTTCGTCTTCTTCGCCACGGGTTCTTCTGGCTTCTTCTCTTCAACTGGGGGCTCCGAAGTTTGTCCTCTTCGCAAGCCGCCTTCCGATCTTGCAGCTTCCGACGACGCCGACTGGGTTCTCGATCGGTCGGCGATGCTGCTGCGCTTGGAGGAGCCCCGGGTCACCATGGAGAGCGTCGGGGTCACCGGAGTTTCGTCTTCCTTGGTCTTCTGGGATGAGGTGGACGATGCCGAAGACAGCTTTCGTTTCTTGGGAAGCATCGTAGGTTGACCTGAAAAACACAACTATAGATTGCTTGGATTACATCTCGTTAGCGCAACAGAACATTTGGGAAGCGCGGAAACGACGAGCTGTGCGATAAGATAGCGATTAATAAACAGCCGCCCAGATCGTTTAACACTGGAAAATCTGAGCGCATTTTAGCAAAAGTCGCTGGGAGAACGGCGGAAAGAATAGCAGCAATGATTCAGGCGGCAGAATCCACCGCTGAAGATTGAAGCTGGCTGCAGCAGATGAATCCGACCAACGAACGATCCAAGAAAGGACAGGAGCGAACTAAAGCGAAGGAATTCGCCTGAACGTCTGTAATTTCCGAAACTCGCACACCTAAAAGCGATAAACACTACATCGACCTCAGCACACGGAAATTGTCCGAATCTCGCTGATCAAAAGCTTGCGCAGCAGCGGTTAAAGCAAAAAAGCACAACAATCTACACAAAAGTAAGCGCCACAGTTCGCCAAAGCAAAAAACCTCACTTTTCGTGTCGCTTCCATTTCCAGCTGCTTCTTTCCTGTCCTGACTGACTGTGAGCCTTCCTCGTTTCAGCTGTTTGGCTGTCGAACCAGATTCATCCGCGTTCTCCGAGCTCTGCTTGCTTTCGCTGTCGTCCTCGGGTATTTCCATTCCCACCCGTCGAGGCGCTCGTAAACGTGGCTTCGGCCTTGTTTCGGGTTCTTCCGTCGATTCTTGATCGGCCTGATCTTTCGGTTTCTCGTCGCTGGGATCCTCATCAGCTTTGCCGGTCGTAGTCTTCAGGCTTCTGCCTTCGGATGACGTCGATTCAGGTTCAGCTGTGGCGCAGTTTGAGCTGCTCTTCTCCGGGGAGAAAATCACCTTCTGCTGGATCCTTCGACTGGACTTTCGACAACCCCTTTCTGGTTCATTGGATTTTACTTCAGGGGAGGGCGTAACCTGGGCTGGAGTAGACGCCTTTGATCTTGTCACAGCAGAACGTCTGGGTCCCGGTTCTTTGAAAACGGTCTTCTTAGCCGGTTCTTCAGATTCCTCCGGTGTGCTTGTTGAAGAATGTAACGTCGGGCTTCTGAGATTGGACTTCGCTGCCTGGGGAGTTGAATCTGGCTCCTTCGAAGCAGATTTCTCTTTCAAAGCTGCAGAACGCGTCTTCCTGCTGCTTACGTTGGTCTTTTCGGCCGGGACCGGAGTCTTCGATGGCCTAGGTGTCTTTTCGGACGCCGTGGCCTCTGGCGTGGACTCCTTAGCTGCCCTGCGCACGTTTCCTCTGTTTTGTCTTGACGAGGATTCTTTTGGAGGCGAGGTGCTTGCATGGGCTTCAGCAGGCTTGACGTTTTTCTCTTCGGCTCTGCGTGGAGTCTTTGCTTCCGTTGACGCGGACGAAGCCGATGAGATCTTTCTCTTCTTGGGCGCCATAGATTCGAATCAAATATGTTCTGTGAACGGCTAAGGAGACCAACTTGGTTAATCACAGAATATCAGAACTGAGCCAATCCGTGCGATCTGTGAGCATCAAATCAGCGAAATCGAGTCCGGAAATAGAACTTTTGACAGTTCAATAGGTGCGAGCATTGCTTGGCAAACAATGCGAACACAGAAGCGGTGGATCTCAGTATCTTCCGCTCAACAAGCCTGGTTAAATCAGCGACCTTAATGCAAAACTAAGTTAAAATATGTTTTAAACTAATAACTTAATCGACTGCAACATCTAAATTTACGTGACCTGGCGCCGATCTAACACTAACGCGCCTTTAGCTGGAAGAGGCATCCTCGCCTACCGGAATACAGGTCAACAAAAAGGCTAAAAATCTGACCAAAATAACAGATGCCGTCAATACCACAGTAAAAAATCGATGTCGCCGTAGAGGCAACAGCTCAACTGTAAATTTCAAACTCCCTGCGCTGGCGCCACGGATCAACAATTCGACCACCAGTGAAGGAACGCGGAGTGAATGCATGATGAAAATAATACATGTAGATCCATTGCGAGTTCCGAAAATGGCAACAAGTAGATTGAAAGCGCCAAACACAACTTATCTCATCTAACATGGCTCCGGCAAATCCTCTAACGGCCTCCTAGTCATTCAGCATTTGAGAATTTGAAGATTATGGACAGAGACGGATAAGACTAATTTGAGCTAAAGCGAGCCATTTGGCGATGAAAACGACAACGGTAGAAAACGACAACGACAACGGCAAAATGATGACGTTCCACACGATTTCTGTTACACGCGGGGCACCGTGAGTGAAGAGAGGAGCAATGCTCGCAGAGAACAATATTGGCCCAAGCCGAAGCTCAGGCGTTCCAAAAATTAGGTCAGATGTGCATCCGAAGAGCAAAAAGCCCCTTTGGTTCCAAAAATTAGCAGCTTGAGTTGTTTTGGAAACTTTGTTACTTACATCGTGAGTGACAGTCGGCTTGCTGCGGAGTCACATACTCCGAGCAGAGACACCAGAGTAAATATAAAAGGTATACATGGACCGACGATAATACTTATCTGCTAGTGATGGATATGAAAACTGAGGGTAAATCTTATGAGTTTATGTTCATGAACTGACATTTGTTATACGAACCAGATTTATTGTATCAGCATTGTGAAACGTTTCACACCTTCACCGCTGTAACGCCACGCAGAAAACAACGCAGTTTCTACGGCGGTTTCAACCCACTCCGCAGCATCAGCATTGTGAAACGTTTCACTCACACTTTCTGCTGTACTCAACGTATCTTCTTATTGTTGCGAAACGTTTCAAACAACCACTGCTATACTGCACACAAACCACACCTCTGCATCAGCATTGTGAAACGTTTCACACTTGCTACATTTGCTGTACTGAAACGATCTTCTTATTGTCGTTAAACGTTTCACACCTTCACCGCTGTAACGCCACGTGGAATAAAACGCAATTTCTACAGCGGTTTCAACCCACGCCGTTGCATCAACATTGTGAAACGTTTCACACTTATACTCTGTGATGCGCTTAAACAACATTTATGTTTAAGCGTTGTGCAACGTTTCATTACTGAACTGTACACAAAGCACGCCTCTGCATCAGCATTATGAAACGTTTCCCACTTTTTCTCTGTGCTGTACTCAAGCCAGACAGCTTCTTAAGCAGCGTGAAATGTTTCACTAGTAAATATTGCACCGCACTTAAAACCACTTGCTGTTGCAGTATTCTGAAACGTTTCACATTGTCGTCGCTATACCTTACACAAACCACTCCGCTGTGTCAGCATTGTGAGACGTTTCATACTTGCGCTTTTTGCTGTACTGAAACGATCTTCTCACTGTTGTGAAACGTTTCTTACTTCCACCGCTGCAATGTCTCGCAAAAAACAACGCAGGTTCTGCAAGGTTTCACCCGTTTTTTGTGAAACGTTTTACTGTTATACTATGTGATGTACTCAAACGACGCTGCTGTTTAAGCATTGTGAAACGTTTCACATTCTTACTCTGTACTGTGCTCAAGCCAGACAGCTTCTTAAGCAGCGTAGCACCGCACATAAGCCACTTTGCTGCATCAGCACTGTGAAACGTTTCACACTTATACCATGCGATGTGCTCAAATCACACGGCCTTTTAAGCAGAGGGAAACGTTTCACTATTGCACCGCGTCAAAACACCCGTTTTTGCAGCGTTGTGAAACGTTTCACACTTTCATTCCGTCCGTATTAAACACGCATAGATCCGCTGTTGTTTGAATGTACCTGTGAACCACATGACAACGGGTAATTCACGGCAGCCACCGAGAGCTACCGAATATTTTACCGAGCTACCGAATACCATTCGTCTCTACATCTATGTTTATTTGGTTAACTTGGGGAACATAATCTGTTATCTTCTGTTACATTAATACGTGATATCTGAAGATTAGATGGGTGTTTGGAGTCCAGTTTGCTGAAGCGCCACAACGGTTTCGTTGACGCCATCGTCCTCATCATCAATCTCGTCATGCGTCGAATCTGAATCCAGCCTCAAATTAAAACAAAGATTCATGTGTACCTAGACCATGAAAAGTGCTTCCAAGTCGAGTGGGACGACGACGTGTTCCAGCTTCAATTGCCTCTCTGAAAAGTTGCTGTTCAGCCCTTGATATCGTCTTGAAGAGTCTACCGTAAAGTCCGATCACGATAAAGGTCTTGCGACATTTTGCGGTAATTTGTCATGTTGAGGTGACGAACGATCTTCGGATTGTAGCATTTGGGGTCGCTGACCATTCGAACGAGGAACGAACGCTTTTGGGCGATACTTTGCGCCTTGCGCTTCTCAAAAAGTTCTTCTTTGGAGATGGACGACGAGCGGACGGAGACGGCGGCGCCTGAGGAGGCGGCGCTGTCGACCGAGTTCTGAAAGAGCAAAACGTTCGGTGGTGGCACGGTGCGGGCACAAAAAGAGTGAGTCGTGCGGTTTGCAGCATGCAACACTGCTGTGTTGCTGCTGCACTGAGACGACGAAAACACGTCAGAAAAACGGGAATGGAAAACGAGTCATTTATGGCGCCTTTGATGTCTGCGAAGTTCCATGCGAAAACGGAATGTGTTCTTGCGCCTTTTCAGCAAGCACAAGAATCTTGTGCTCATACAACATTGGAATTGCCGAAGAGGCTGGTATGACTCGGGCCCTATGATTCCCAGTTGATGTTAAATACTGTTTATTAAGTGTAAAATGAGAATTTCCGTCCAGATACAACAACACAAACACCAATCGCATGCCGAAACGATATAAATACAAGTGGTAGAAATTCGAGAGATGGCCTTTGTTGTTCAGCTGGTTCCGATGTTCAGCTCCCGCAGCACCCTGGACAAGTCCTTGACGAGCGGCATCCCGTCTTCACACTCACACAATGCTAGGTGCTCACAACGACAACTCACGTTTCGACTCTGAAGCTTCTCTTCGAGCGATGAGTACGCCTTCTCTTCCAGGGATTCCAGCTCGGCCTCTTCAACAAGCGGCTCCGCGACGCTCTCATCTGCAAAAAGATCTCTTAGTTGGAATTCCTAAAGCTCAATAAGCTTACGAAGAACTTGAAGTGCGGTCTGCTTGATGATGTCATAAGCAACTTCGATATCCCTGTCAGTCGCGTTTTCCTGGCACACACAGAATCGGATGACGAAGCGATCGCTGAGGGAAGCGGGAACCATGTGAATCCGTCCGCTTGAGTTCAGTTTCGTTAGTAGCTGTTGATTGATTTCGTTGGATCCACGGAGCCGGAAGCACACGAGACCCATGATGACGTCACCGACAATCTCGAAACGGTCGTCAGCTTTGACGAGGCCTTCCATCTTCTTGGCAAGGCGGACGTGCTGCAACAGGTATCAAGTGTTAGGGATTTGTAGCTTGGTCGTCGTTGTTTACCTCGCGGATGTACTTCTGCAGACCCTCGATTCCGTACATTCGAATGACAAACCAGAGTTTGAGAGCACGGAAGCGACGGCTTAGGGGAATACCCCAGTGACGGTAGTCGATGGCTTTGTCTGAAAAATGGAATTGTTAACTGTCGTCCGGCTTGATACAGTAGGAAAAGACGTCGAAATTAATCACTTACCCATCCAGCTGTGCTGCAGATATAACGGATCCACAGCCAAAGCTTGAGTCAACTTAAACCGATCCTTGACCCTGCAAATATGATTTATGAAAAGATGGTCTGACGATGTCAAAAGCTTACCACATAGTCGAGCAGTCGAAGTTCACCAGCATCCACTTGTTGGGGTTCGTGTTGAACGACATCGCGTACTCGATTCCATTCATAAGATACCGGAATTCCGGGCAGATCATGGCCGAGCCCGCATAGGCCGCGTCGACATGGAGCCAAAGGTCGTTTTCGTCACAAACTGGGCCGACTTCTGAAAGCACGTCGAAGGAACAGCATGAAGTGGTCCCGAGTGTGGTCGAAACGAAGAAGGGGATAAGTCCAAGATTGCGGTCTTCTTGAATCGCTTGCCGGAGAGTTTCGCCGCGGAGACGGTAGCGGCCGTCGGTTTCCAGGATGCGTAGTTTCACCATGCCGATCATACAAGCCTTCTCCACCGAAGAATGCGACTAAAATGAGGTGCGATTATGAGAAGATCCTAAAAAGAAGTCACAAACCTCTTTGGAGCAGTATGCGATGAGTTTCGACATCAAGAGACCCTCTTCGACAAAGGGAAAACGCTGGCGAAGCTGCTTCATCATCTCAAATCGTGCGGCGAGCAGGGCGACAAAGTTGCACTCGGACGCGGAGCTCTGGATGACGCCGCCGCCTCTGCCGCCTTCGGTGAAGGGGAGAAACTCCGTGGGCAAGCCGATCATCTTGCCGAACCAGTCGAGCATGATGATCTCGAGCTCGGTCATCGCCGGACACGCGGCCTATAATGAACACATGTTAGCGCGAATTCTCGGAAAGACCATTTGTAAAATTCGGAAGTTGGAATTCTGAAAACGCGAAATGCGAACGAAGCTTACCCAAGAAAATCCAACACACCCAAGAGCGTCGGAAAGCATGTCCGCCAGAATCGACGGGAACGAATTTCCGGCCGGGAAGTATGCGTGGAAGCGGGGGTGTTGCCAGTGGGTGATTCCTGGCATGATGTAGTTCTCGAAATCCTGCATCACCTTGTCGTACGCTTCCTTCTCACGGGGCGCTTCTTCGGGGATCAGTTCGCGAAGGTATCCGGGCTCGATCGAAGGAACCACTCGGCGTTTGTTGATGTTTTCCAGGTAGTCGGCCACGTAGTCGACCATTTCCTTGCCCCGGGTGCGGAACTCGGTGATATCCATGCTTATTCCTGCAACAGGTTTTCAAGATTACGAACGAAAATTCGCAAAAGAGATCACGAGCAAAACTGTTTCAAAAAAGGCGAAAATTAGCAGTTTCCAGAGACGCTTTTCAAAGCGATCAGGACGTATCCAAGCGCTTCTTGCATGAAAACGCTCCTGCAAACTCCAAACGTAACAAATTCCCAGAATACAAATGTCGAAAAACGTGTTGCAAAACGCCACGTCCCACGTACACACGAAAAGTTTGACTCACCTCTAGCGTAACGTTCGTCAACAGAAAACGTATCAAGATCGTCGTCCACGATTCCGGGCGACGCTAGGCTCTCCGAAGTGTTGGTGGTGGTCGTAGTGGCAAAGTAGTTATTGTTGTTGTTGATGTTGTTGCTGGTTGTGTTCGACGACGACTGCACAGAGACGTACTCGGAGGAATGGTCAGCGGTAGTGAGCGGCGAGGAGCTGGTCGAAGTGTTGTTCGGAGGCTCAGGCGATCCTGAAGCAGACACAAACGGATGAAGGTGGAAATGGTATCTGTCTGCCGGGTGCCCCTTATAAGTACGGTCTACTCGGACGGGGGCGAGCGTGGATGCGGCGAGTGGGAGGAGCTGGAGGAGGACCCTTCGAGCACGGACACAATTGGCGACTTTGGCAGAGGCGACGGCGGACACGGTCACAGAAGCAATAAGGAAGGAAACTGAACAGTTCCCAGCATTCACAATTGGGGAGGCGTCTAGTCTGGTCGATAAGATATCAATGGTCACACCGACGCGCCTTAGATCAACTTATCGAACTTTGGATGATAACCGCGCGGTGTAGTCTATAGCAGGAGATCTTTGTCATAGGCTTACAAGTACTGCTGCCCTATATTGGTCAATATACCACACAAACTAGATTTGAAAATTCACATTTAACATCAAAACACGGAAATTTTCATCTTCTGACTTTGTACAAGGTCAACCAAACACGATTCACCTGGCTGAGAGCACAGTAGTTGCACTCGCAACGTGAACTTTAGGAGGAGTGTGAGACTCATTTCCGACTAATCCAATAGGAAATTCTTAACAAACAAAGAATCTCTCTCACGCAGAAAGTGAGAAACTTGTCAGAGTAGAGATCGCGGAAAGAGGAAGAAACTGACAAGGTGATAAAATGGGTAAAAGACTAAATTCAAGCCGCGAGCGGTTTCACAGAAGGCCACTTGAAGACGAACCATAAAGTGTTGAACGAGCGTGATACAAAGATAATAAAAAAGGGAGTGTAATGAAACGTTTAAACATTTTCGGCGCTTTTGCACATTATGACCTTGATACCACTCTAGATTTTGCGACTTGAACGCTAGACATCTTCATACAACTTTTAAACAGGTGGGTGTGTGATCTTCGAATCCACCCTGAGGCATATGGTGAGATTTCGCTCGGTTCCGGATCTCTGGAAACTAACATAAAATGAGCAAATTGAGATCCATTCAGTTTGTGGACTCATTTTTATCTTTTTGAGACGGCAAATTTATTTGCGTATATTTAGCACTTCCCTTTTGGTTATCTCAACAAAAGAGCCTTTTCGACACGTCATTTCATGAAAATTTCTTTCACAGAGATTTCCTGCACAAAATGTGAAGCACGAATTTCGACATTTTAGATACGAATACCAGTTTTGTAGACAATGTAATTACTTGTGCGCAGTTAACTGTCACTGGCCGAAGGTCAACCACAAATCTGGCCTTAAACTGCCTTTAATGTATTTGCAGCAGCACAAAAATGGGCGAAAACACGACCGCAGGTAGCAGACCAAAATAAGGAAAAGTCAAACTCAGAGAATGTTTGTTGTTATATAGGTGCTTATCACGACCACAAGCAGTCGTCGTCGTCGGCAACGCGGCGCAAAGAACGGACGACGGCACCTGAGATGGTACACATACACAACGTCCCGTCTACCCCTCTTAGAATTTGCGTTTTCTGATAACAACACCACGACAGCGCATAACACCGCAAAGAATAAAAGCGTGAAACTCACTGTTTGTGGAGAATGACTGACGAATAGTGCTCGACTTGCGTTGGCAATAACTGTTAAAGCTCTGGATTACCGAGCCGAATCCATACACCATTGGCCGCAGAGGGGAGAGTTCGAATATGGTCGCTGCTGGCTGGGTCGTCAACTGCGCGCAGAGACTCTCAGGAAAAGTCTGTGGTCGAAGTTGGGCAGAAGTCGTGCGGGTGGCGGGAACTTCGGGCGAGGAGGGAAGAAGATGACGGAGGCGATCCGCGCGAGGCGCGGCTAAATTGGAATTGCGGGTGATAAGTACGCGTGTGCACTAAATGGATATGTCACTTGCAGCGATGTCGTCTTCTCGCCGGCAGCTTGTCGATGACACTTGAGGGGTACGGTAGTCGTGGGGAGCAAGAGCGGCTGGCGTTGATGTCATGTTTAGCTTTTTAAAAGTTCCGTCGTGGGTTTCTCGGAAATGGAGAGGGAGTTGTCGGCGACATCGAAGACAAAGCCAACAAAAAAAACAAAGTTTTAAATGCGAAACAGGGAACTTTTGCCAGTTTGGTGAAAGCTAAAAAAGGTTGAGAAGCTGCATGAGTCCCGAGCACATCTTGACCCAACTTTTGGGCACATCGGAAATCAATCAAGCTCGTAGCCATCCGAATTTCAACGAAACTAGGTGACATTTCTGACGATATTTTTTGGATAAAAACGCAAAACTTGTTTTTGGACCCACAACATTTTGTTCACGTGAACCCACGGCCGTTCAGTATTTTCTTGACATCGCCCATGACGGTCCTCATTGGAGCTGGGACCCGCAAGAACATGGGTTACTATAAGGCTACTACCTTTAAAGCGGCATAGTTCATAAAGTTTATCCAAATTCTTAATACTTAAAAGTTTAAATTTAGTAAATTAAACTTTCAGATTCTGCTTTTTTATGAACAAAGACTAATGATCAACTTTCATCACTGAAAAATGTCTAAAAAGACTCAAACGTTCCACTAATGCAAACACTTCACACATAAAAGCATTTTGTTACTTCGCTTGTGTAGTTTATGTTGTTTGTGCTCTGAGCAAGTCCAAAAGGTCATAACTGCAATATTGGATTGTTTCGGATTGTTGGATTGCTGCCAGATTTGCAAAGAACTGCTTCTACAGCTACAATTTTGAAAATCCGAAGTTTCAACAAGTGATAAGAACGGAATCTTGCAGTTTATTTCTATGAGAGTTCTTAAATATTGTTTGTTTAGCAGTTTTGCACGGATCGTCGCAAACAGAAAACAAGTTATGACCCAGTCTGTGGTAAGAAAAAGAAATGCAAATTCTGGAGCGAGATGTTGCAGAACCACCACAGGTCTGAACCCACAGCCAAGTCTGACATTCCAAAAGTTCAACGTTGAAAAACGGACAGATTGGTCTTATATAGAAAAGCGCGGGAAGCTATGATTCACAGAAACATCGTTCACAAGAAAAGAGCGCTCGCAGACAGCAAAGTGGTATTTGAAAAGTAGAAGGAGTGAGCAGAATTAATCTCAAAAATTCCGTGATTATTTGTAAATTCCCGACTAATTATTCGTCAGTTTGTAGCTGGGGCCGCCTGGAAATTAGATGATTCACTGCCTGGAGTGCTAAAATGATATCACGTAAAATAGCAAATTATCAAGTTCAGGTCTTTGGACAAGTCTGGCTATTGATTTCCACGTTTATCTATGCCTTTCAAAATAATTTTGAAGCTGTTTTTGCTAGCAGCGATTATACAGTACACCCCATTCTTCCGCCTCCTGTCGGATACGTCACAGATCGTCTGGTCTCTGATGCACTGCGTCTAATTCATGCAGGAAATAAGAAGCCCAGTCAGGTTAACGTATTCAAGGAGCTGTTTGCGCTGCTGCTGTAACTTCCTTGTGTGCCCTTCCTTGTCCGGCGGGGCGTGCACTTTTGACCACTCCTCGCCTTTGTGTTCTGGGATACTGCTTGCTGCTTCCTCTTGGCGGCTTCTGTGCTTTAGTGCATTTTGTATCGGAACACAGGACGTGGTTTGCAAAATTCATCCGGGCAAGGCGTATTAAATTGACGACATTTCATTTGATTGACCGTTGGGAAACCCAAACGATGGCGACCGGAAACTCGGAATTTAGAAGCCAACGCTTCGAAACTGGTAATAAGCGTTCGACCGTCTGTGTTAGCAAACGACCTTTTCTGTTTGGTCAAGATTAAGCAAGGCTTGCTGCTTTCCCCTGACACATCCAGCACATTTGAAACCACCGATAGCCAAACACTGCAACAGTTTTTTACATGACGAATCCCAGAGTGCGCTTCCCGGTTTAACGACACCGCGGCGACATTTTTGCGGTATCAAAAGTGCACAGCACTTTCCCATCGACGAGGCGCAGACCTTCGTTCGCCCACCTTTACAGAGAGAAACCAAAACACAATTCAGGTGCAGAACGAACGATCTTCGAGCTTCTTGCTACGATCTCGCAACCCACCGCTGCAAACTCCATTTACGGACATTCTGCTTGCAAAGGCACTTAACGGCTGCATATTCTGCACGAAGAACCTCCGATACAAAGCGCTTCATCATCATATTCGACCCACAACGTGTCACGGTAGTGGCCGATGGACAGCTAAAGATGAGCATCAACGGGGCTCCCTGAATTTAAGGTGCTATAGCTTATTGTTCATTAACGCAACATGACAAATTCGTAAAGGAAAGTTTGCTAATCGGAAGGCAAGAAAGTGCCTACGTCAAAGGGAACTGTGGACAAACTCTGTAGAAGATGCCGGACATCGCTTCATAGTGGTGTACGCCGGTTATGAATGAAAGACAGCAATATTGAACGAAAATTTATCGACATAATGTACGTACGCACCAGTAACAATTGATGACAAAATATTAACAAAATGAATCTGCTTGTTGGACGGGGCTCAGTTCGAGCGCTTAGTTTGTTGAATGAGTTTTCTTAGCTCCGCCACGGTGATGATCTTGATGCCACGCGGATAGTTGAACTTGTGATAGTTGCTGCGTATGAAGTTCTTGCGGTCAGCACGTTGAGCACCCAGGTAATCTGGGGCACTTGCCGGCATTCCGCCCATCAGATAGGCATATTCCTCGCCAGACACCACATCGAAACGCTGGTGTTGATCCTGTGGGATGTCGTCGGCAGTCACTTTGGTGAGGCGAGGAGGCTCGTCCATATCATCGTCTTCGATCGCAGATGGTGATTTTCCGGCACCAGGATGCTGCAGCAGGAACTCCTTGGGTGGTGGTATGCAGAGACGCCAGTCGATGCCGGTTAACGGTCTCTTCGAACGCGCGACGTCCTGTTCATTGAGGAAGTGCTTCAGATGCGCTAGCTCCTCTGGTGTTGGTGTGAGTTCGCTGGCAGGGGCGTATCTGATACGGTGTAGCTCTGCTTCGTACATCTCCCGTCTCTCCAGATACTTTCCGTGGTCGAAAGGCTTGCCGCGAGCCAGCACTTCGCGAGCATCCATGGGTGCGACAGAAACGACACTGAAACAGGTGACAACCATGAGAAATCGGAACAAAACTGCGCAATAAAAAGATATGAATTCCATCACAGGACACGTAATTCGCGTTAAAACACAACACGCACGGTACGCGTCCATGACGGTGACATCGTTGGCCCCTGGCCACATATGATCCCACCCTTACGAATCGACGTTGGTATATTGAACGCAGACGCATTTAACAGCTCTTTCTGAATCTAGAAAGACCATTCCAGTTATATACGAAAATGGCGAAGTTATAATGGGATTCGTGGACAACACGTTGAATATTTCAGTTGCAAAGAGTTGCAGTTCCAGTTCCCGAGGGAACGGCGTATGAGTGCAACGGCGGCAAGCCAGACGGTCTTCCTATGCCACACGGCGATTTTTTCCCGTCAGATCGTCTGAAAATCGCAACCCGACGGCTCTGGACAATGTCCTGAGGGTCAACCAACCAACGGCGACACACGCAGACAATTCGTGTCAGGACCCTGCTTGAGTTTGGATTACACTCGCAAGTCGTGGACTTTTTTGGCTCGGTTTGAGTTGGCACTTGTGCCGACCTTGGATAAGGTTCGGAAGTGACTCAGGAAGACCTTGATTGAGTTGAGCAGTCAGAATCGACAAAAAGACGCTCTTCGTGGCTTCCCTCGGTCTTCCGTCGATAATACTCATGGAACAACACATGCAGCTTATCTCACACGTTCCCGTGATCCTTGAAACTGCTCCAGAAGGGCTTCAGCCCTGTCGTATCACTCCATAACGGTCCTCTGAAGAACAACGCTGTTCCCGATTCCAACTTTTTTTTTGAATTTCGCAACGTGATTGCGTCGAGACTCACTCCGCTCGAGTTGTGATGAAATCGACAACGATAATTACGACGTCATCCAATAAACCACTCGCTGCACGTTTGAAACCGGATTCTTCGAGATTCAATTAACCCAAGCACGGGTGGAGAAGCGTGAGTGACAAATGATCATGGGGAAATTCCCAATTATGACGATAGCAAGTGTAAAGTGGCTGCGTTTTGAGTGCTTTTTGTAATTTTTGAGCCTGTGGTCGTTGGGAGGCTTGGTCTCCAAGAAGTGCGATCGGTACAGGGCACTACGGGCGAGCAGCACATGGGCCATGGTCATTCGCTGGGAAGAGTGCGATTTCGGAATGAAGTTCAGACCAAAGAGATCATTCGGCCTAGTTTTCCTTCTGGTATACGCGTTACTTCAACTTGAAGTATTTATGATTGCCTTTAACATGAGTAGTAGTCGTTTTTGAATTATAGACATTTATTTTCACCAAACACAGATACAAAACACTAAATATCATAACCAGCCAAGTTTGCCGTGACCATGATCAGAGTTGTCGGTTACTGCTGGATTTGTCCAGAGATGTCGTGTCCAAGGATAAGATCTTTGCTCCGAATCGCTGAAGTTTCCGCAGCTGCTTACGGACCCGTTGTCGTTGGAGAGGGTATGAGAGTACGGTAGAAAAGAGGAGTTTATCCTCTCGCAGGACAGTTGATCCCGTTGCAGAGGAGGAAGATCCGCGCGAGCGGCGATCCGACAGCCACGTTGGGACGACGGAAAGGCTGTGGCATGAAGAAGCTGTGGACAGGGAGGAAGTGATGCTGGGAGTGGACAAGAGTCACACAGATGAGCATGGATGCAAGCACAATAAGACCGAGTTTTGAGAACATGTTGAGATGGCCGAGAGACAGAAGACGATGTAATCAACTTTAAAGGTCGCAATTAGAGTTCGCCGCTTTTAAGCGTTTGCGGTTTGCGCGATTCGCCCGCCTTGCGCGCATGCGGCAGCCAGTTGACCAAAGATCAAATCACAAACAGTTCACGAATTCACGGTTTGTTTACAGCCTCAGCCGGTTTCGAACGACGCGAGAAAAGGACATCAGCAACTTAATGAAAACATCACGTAGAGCCAGCCGTGTGCGAGGTGCGATAGAAAACGGTTTACTGGGCTGTGACGCGCAACAAAACGTAGGAGACGCGAAACCAGCCGTTGAACGAGAATCGTAGTTGTGTGAGCGGTGAGTGAACCGTCGGGGTCGAATTTTGAAGAGTATATCGGAGTGATGTGGGTTGAGGGGAGTAGAGAACGACCAGAGCACAATGTTGAGTGATCATTTTTCGCAATTTTGGGACTAGTTGAACTGGCACAAGTCTGCACTCCATGTGATACCTACGTTAGACGGATTCAGGCTTGCCTCGTCTTTCGGTCTGAACTTGCAATTGACAACCTATTTCAAGAAACTTTCAAGCAATCGTTTAGACTTACTGTCCCGAGTAGTGTTGTTCTATAGTTGTTTAGTAAGTATTCGAAACCACAGATCATATAATGCGATTTATGGAACCAAGAGCCAATTCCGGACCCACTGGCCACCAAAGTTTACTCTGCAGGAACGTCGGTTTGTTCTGAAAAGGACACGTTGAAAATCCACAACAGCTGTAGTCAAATGCTGAACTTCTGGACTGCTTTTAGGGTGTTTTGAAGGGTGTCCGTGGTGTCCTCGTCTACGCCCTTATGGAAGCCCATCGATGAATTCCAAGAACTACACGTGACCTGGGTCTTTACAAACAAAATTTTCAGCCGACTGCAAAACTGTTTCGACTTTGTTACACAAAATAAGAGAAAAATCGAGAAAAGCGTGAGGATCGAAAAACTGATTTGATTTCGTTCAAGACCAAAACGTGTTCGCCTTCCAAAGTTCGCTTGAAATCAAATGATCGATCGCCGTTGGGCAAGCGGTCCAACTTTTTTGTATTTTTTGTGAGCGCCTTGGAAGCACGAAAACAGGGAAAATCGCGGTATGAACGTATACGTAATGTTTGAAAAGACGTCGCGTGATCCATACGCCCAAGAAACGACGTTTCTTTGCAGTGTACATACCTAAGGAACAGTCTTCGCGTCTCTGCTCCGATATGGCCCTTAGAAGACAAACACTTCATTCATTATTTAAATAATATATTTCATATATTTCTTTTCCTACAAGTGCGATTCCGTCTTGAAGGGTCTTGCGGACGTCCCCAACTTCAGGAAAGCGTCTTGCCACATGATCGATGTCTTGTCTTGGTAGTTGCTCTTCATTCCACTTTCTGGCAAATTGATGCTATAATAGCTATGTGGATCCTCCGGTGACGCTTCTTTCCATGTCTGCTCATCGTCTGGCTTGCCGTTGGGATTTCTGTAAACAGAATCAGTAAGTTTTCGACAGCGTTCGTATGGACATACCCATAACGACAGAAATTGGCGAATATGGACGTAAATCTGTCGACCATTTTGTGGTCTTCTTCGTCAGGGTGGAAATTGGCGATGACGCCCTTTCCAAGGAGATACGGCATCTCTGTTCCATGAGTGGCACCGGTGAAGGGGAAGAATTTGTGGATGAGTCCGAAGCGGGCAGATCGAGCATAGTCGAAGGAGTAGAAGTAAACTTTATGGCCAGCTTCCGTCATTTCTTTCACGTAAGCTGGTTGTCCGTAGGAGATCAAGGAATCGCCCATCACCTGAAACAGGCAATGTTATAAATCGTTTATATGAGAATTTGAAGAGGCGCATTGGGCACATAAAGGAACAGCGCTTACCCGTGATACCGCATGAGCGAGATGCTTATGATCTGTTTTCTTGTCCTCAGGAACGTAGAAGGACAGGAGATTGGCGATGGTCTTCTCGGTTTCTTCGTTTTTGTCATTGCGGGAATGGAAGAAGGCGCGTCGTATGGCCCGTTCGATGTGGGCGACGCTGGGCTTCGAGAAGGTCAGAGCGGCTGAATAATGCAGCTTGTTAAAATGATGAACGGTAATAGCAAAATGCGGAATTTTGTTGAAAAAGAACGCGAAATACCAAAAGTACATCCGAAATATAAAATATTGTGGAAGAGAGGATCCGAAGATGGAGCTGTTAGGCGCTATGCTTTTAAATCGTATGCAACTCGCTACGAACGGTGGTCATGGGCCAAAGTTGGTAACCATGGTCATTCTAGCAACAACCGCTGGAGCTGTTGTTGCCTATAGCTTATTAGATTAATCACCGAACGATGTTCTAAGAAACAGTAAAAAAAGAAAATGCGGTTAATAGAAATTGTGCAACGGAGCACCCATTGGTCGAAGCGATGAAGCGTCAGCATCTATAACAGAGTGCAATGGATGCAATAGTACGTATATTTGGCGCAACGATTTCGGACAGCAATCTGAGCGGCCCACAAAGCTGAAACTCACCAAACAAAAGTCCTTCGTATTCAGTCGCTCCTACCATGCAGGTCTTCTTCGGCGCTTCTTTTCTCAATTCATGGATCGGCTTCGGCAGAAACTCGTCTCCAAAAACAGGCGTCAAATCCAGTTTCCTCTTGTTGATCTTGTGGCCTCGTATTCCAAATATCCCTATTTGAAGATCGTGATGCGAAATGTTTCTATAGAATTCAACGAGAGCCTTGTTCTGCTCCGTTCTGGAACCTAAACAGGAACTGGATTAATGGGTTATAAGAGCAAGTGTAGCTTACTGTTCGGGTCAGGCTTGAATCCTTTCTCCTGGGCGAATTTCATACATTCACTGCGGACGTGCTCAGCGGTGTTCATGGCGAAGTTGCACATTGCGTTGCCTCCCATTGGGATCACTTTTTGGAACAGGTCGCGGGAAACGGGAGACAGCGTAAGGAGATCCGCAGATGCACCTGAAAGTGATACTTAAGGACTGATAACAATATATACATAATGGTGACCACCGCACGGATTTGAGCTTCTTTAGCGAAATCCGCGCAACGCAAAACGCTGCTCGTGTATTAAAACCGCACGAAGATCACACCAAAAAGCCAGAAAATAGCTAACTCACCTCCAGCACTCTGTCCACAAACAGTAATATTCTCGCTGTTTCCTCCGAAGTGCCGAATATTTTCCTTGACCCATTGTATGGCCAGCGCTTGATCGTACAAGCCAAAGTTGCCTCGGCAAACTTCATCGTCCGTCGACAGGAATCCCAGGAATCCAAGCCGGTATTGGATAGAAACGACGATAACGCCTTTCTTGCAGATGGTCGAGCATATTCCAACGTCGCCGTAGTGGGCCGCAGAATGAACGGAGTAGCCGCCACCGTGCACAAATATCAAAACAGGGCGGCCACCCGCAGCGATGTCGTCGGATTCGAACTCGTCGCCAGTGGGAGCGAACACGTTCAAGCGGAGACAGTCTTCGTCCTTTGGAGGCAGTGAGTGAAACGGGAAGTGATCGAAGATCTCGTCTTTGTGAGGACAGCGGGGCCCGAATTTCGTGCAGTCGAGAACTCCATCCCAATCGTCTGCTGGAACCGGTTTCTGAAAAGGTCATACGCGTCTAGGGAATATTAGGGAATAATAGCATAGGGTGATCATTCTCAAATAAAGGTTTTGAAACTTTAGATTTTAATCAAAATAGAAATGAAATTAAAAAATTTCGCTTGTCAAAGTTTTTTGGCTTACCTTAAACCTGAGCTCCCCAACCGGCGGCTTTCCAAACGGGATTCCCAAGAAACAGTCGACAGAAGTCTTCTCAGCAACCTTGTACGTCTTTCCCTGGATTTTTCCGCTTCTCACTTCGACGATACGGCTAGGTTCCGCATGATGGCGGTGGAACAATGCTGAAGCGGCGCCACCCATACTTGAACGAACGAATGAGTGGGTCACCGAGTTGATGAGCGCTCTCGCACGCTGTGGCAACGTCATCGCACTGTTTGTGCAACGGCAACTCTCGAATGATCGCGCGCGTAATCACTTTCGTCCACGCGCCATGCAGCGAACAGTGTAGTATGAACCCCCCGCGTCCTTTAGGAGGACGATTTTGAAAAATTCGATTGCGAAAACTGCTGGTCACTGATGGTTAGAATTTTTAGTGGTTTCGTGATCAAGCAAGAGTTCACCGATTTGTAAAATTCGCTTTTAAGGCTAATTTTTACTAACAGTTGATACACCCAAAGGCCAAATCTCTCACGCACCAAAAAGAAGAAAACCTGAATTGTCGCAATCGATTCACCCATCTTCAAAATACACTCCACTCCAACTACACGCCGCATAGACCAATCGACAACTAGGAAGGAAGCCTGGGGAAAACGTAGTCCAAGCGGAAAATCTCGTAATTAAGATAAAAGGCGGCGCAGTAGTGAAACGCGCTCATTATGTGCCGAAAATTACATTTCGCAACACACTTCCGCCGAAGGGGTCTCAAGGGTCAAAAGGTCCAGAGAGCGCGGTTTTGAATCAATAACAGCTGGCTTTTTTTGTTGTTTTTTTGGTGCCAAACGGCGGAGAAAAATCGGCAACAAGTTGAGAACGATGGAAGATGGAGGGAGGGTTGAGGATATTTGGAAATGCAAAGCGTGTTTATGTTTTCGGTCCAAGCGTGCATTTAAAACATGGAAATGGCGGAATTGGCCCAGAAGTACGGCGGCCATTAAGGCAGAGAAGAAAGAGGAAACGATTCATGGAAGTCAGCTGTTTCCACGTAAACAAGACCCTGAAATCAGACTCCAGCAAACACCATGTAGTTTCTCAAACAGCCCAAGTGCACATGGGTCTGAATTTCGGAACGTCTCTAATATTCCTACGCATGCGATAAACATCACTTTGCGTGTCAACGATCAATCACGGGAAGAAGCAGCTGCGAAGAGTACAACGGACTTTCCATAGTCTTATCAACAAACATGACGACGGACTAAACGGCAACACGAAAGAGGTGAAAGTGTGGCAGTAACAAAGAAGGAGATAAATGTGATTTAGGTGTGACCAGGAAGCATAAAGAAATTGGCGAACAGTAGATGATTAGAAGTGGAAGTACGTGAAACGTCGTCCATGACGCTCGTGAGGAGTCTGTCCAGAGATTGACTGTTGAGTTGAAGTTGAAAAATTCGATTTTCGGAATCAAAGAATCTCACGAGTTCTTATGAGTTTGCAAATTGAATTATGGAAAACGAACGGTGAGTTGTTGCCGTGTATGCTACGCCTTCGTTGGAAAGAACTAAAATAACCACTGAAAAACACAAAAAAGTTCGCAGCGAGCAGGATTCGAACCTACGCGGGCAGAGCCCAATTGATTTCGAGTCAATCTCCTTAACCACTCGGACATCGCTGCACAATTCCTCGCTGTCACTAACGAAGTCACATACCTGGCGCCACATTCATTTCAACGATACTCGGGTCTCTTTATCCATCACCCATTCATTGGTCGTGCTTACGGTTCAACAGAGGATATATAAATCAATTTATTAAAAACTAAAACAATAATTTCTATGGGTTAGGAAAGTTGACTCATCAGCATAATGGATACAAACTGTATTACATTTATAGTGGAGATGTTGATAATCGCTTTGCAAACAAATTCTCTGTGATATGTGTGACTAGAGAGACAAGGGAATCGGTGCAAAAGGTGTGTATGGGGTGTGTGAGTGGGTGTGTATGTGATAAAATCAAACAGTGGTTGTGACAAGATGGAATGGAGCAATGTGGAGATTTCTCGACAAGTTCACTTTCGGCTCGATCTCGGCGGAGCACGAGGATACGAGTGGATGGGAGAGTGGACAAATATGGCAGCTAATGACAAACACAACAAACAAACAGTCGGAAGAGGAAAAGAGATAGGATTCTAGTGAAGTAACTGGATCAGCGGACAGGATAAGAACAGGATTAGTGACGTCGTTGTAAACAGGCTTGCGGAGGTCACCGCCGATGAACTGTTGCCGTTCACTAAAAAAGGAGGATTAGGAACGGGTAATAAACAGGACGGCCAGCTAACCGTATTTCAGATATTCGATGTCTCGAGCGTTGCGCCACATTGCGCACTCCTTCTTCTTTGTCGCCGCCATTGGCCTGATGTGGGAACCGGCTTTGAGGTACATCCACTTGTTGCTCTTTTCCGGGTGATAAGCTGGCCATGGGTCTGTCTTTACCGGTTGGTTCGAGTGATTCTGCTTTGGGAGACGAGGTACTCTGAAATATAGAAAACGTACAAAAATTCAAAGTTCGCACGAGAAAAATTCGGATATCGTTGCAGGCGGACCGAAACAGTGCCCGAGAATGCTTGGCTACCTCGGACCATAGCTCCACAAAAATTACCCAACAACACACGTTATGTTCGGAGTAATCTCAATAAGGTCTTCATCTTCCGATTCTTCAAGGGACAGCAGATCAGCCTACTTGCGGTTCACCTCGTACAATGCTTCACGAGTCTGCACGAAAAAAATCCCGGGGAATCTGCTGACTTTGTCGGTCTTGACCACAAAAATACACAAGCTCAATGACAGCGAAATCCGCACTAGTTCGTAGCGTTGCCTACTAAATAATAAACTTGAAAATCGACTAACCCGTCCGTGGCGAAACTGCTCCAGTACTGAATGATCTTCTCGCTGAACTTCCTTTCTCGAATCGTGTATCCGGCAGTTGTGTTGTAGGTTGGCACTCCGAAAACGTATTCGATCTCGTAGCCGTGCATCACTCCGGTCCATTTGGGCCAAGGATTAGCGCTGGAAAGCATGGGTTCAAGCGGCAATCTTGTATTGCTCGCTTACCTTGATACTTGGTCAAAGTAGTATATATAAACATTTCCAGGTCCCTCCGCCATTTGATCGGCTAGCCATAAACTGTCGCAGGTGAAAAAGTAGTCGCCGACCATTTGGTTGATCTGAAAAAGAAAACATAATTTTTTGCTCCACTTTTTATGTTGTCTAGACGGGTTCGAACACAAAACGCTGACCCAAAATTCAATTTTCGGCAGTTTCGCCGCGTCTGCAGCATATCTGACTAACCTGTTCGGCCAAGAATGTCGATTTTCCTTTGTTGTTCTTGCAGAGATCTTCTTCGAGGTAAACGAATTTCGCGGAGTTCCGCACCACTTCCGGCTGCGCTGCAAACGCTTTTTCGACGCAGTCGTTGAAGTCATCGATGGAGAGTTGAGGGTGTTCGCTGACGTCGAAGTACTTCGGCAGGTTGTAGATGTTCCAGAAGTTGCCTGAAATGAAATTCGTGGTAACTCAACGTCATCCTAGATCTGCTTCAGAGACAAAAGCACCTCTGCTGTCTTGCCCCCTTGCGGACAGCAATGCGAAGAACACCGAGTTTGGGCACACCGCACTGTTCCCAATTTTTTCAGGCACATCGCGGCGAAAGATTTTGTCTGCGTTACTTTTCCAAATGGCCAGAGCAAAGGCCAAATGACGGGATCACGCCTAGTTCTTACCTTCATCATGATTGATCCCAATCATCAAATTCACGTCCTTTCTGTACAGGCCTTGTCTCAGCGCATCGAACGCGTCGTAGTCCCGGAAAAAGTTCTTGTCCTTCGACACAATCACAAACGGGAACTCCAAGAAGTTCAGATTTAGGTTCCAGATCTGGGCAACCAGCGCAGAAGCATCCTGATCGCGCAGACACTCGATGGTTTCTCTCAGCTGAAGCAGATCCGTTTTTTATGGTTTTCGAATGTTGACCTACCGTAGTCCGATTACACTGCAACAGATCTGCGAACTCTCGACTCTTCTCAAGAGCTCTTTGCGGTGTGTCGAGTGACCATTTATTATCTAAGCTGCCGGACTGCAGAATGCCGTTTTTGAAGATTCCACGCGAGCCGGGCGCGATCAAGTGGGCGACGATGCTTGCTGCGCCTGCGCTTTCTCCGAACAGCGAGATTCGGGCTGGATTTCCACCGAAAAACTGGGCGTTTTCGCGGACCCAGTGGAGGGCCAGTTGCTGAAATCAAACGCAAATTAGAAAACTGAAAACCTGGACTCGGTTTTCTCAGTGATACCAAGAACCAGGCTTCACTATGACCACTTTGGCACCGAAACCCAGTCATAATGGAGTCCTTACCTGATCCAGCATTCCAACGTTCCCGGGCGCATCGTCGTTATCAAAGTACAAATAACCAAACGGGCCGACTCGATAATTGATGTTTATGACCACCACGTTTGCCTGCACTGCAAACGCCTTGCCGTCGTAAAGAATTAAAGAAGGACTTCCTGAGTAGTATCCACCCCCAAACAGCCAAACCATTACAGTTAGGTTTCTGGAATAAAAGCTTTGTGATCAGTGTGCCTCAACTTCGACTCACTTCGCATCGGCAGGCGCCCAGATATTCATGTATAGGCAGTCTTCACTGACTGGAGTGTTATGATTCCACATTTCGGAACCCCAGAACGTCACGTTGTAGTTATCACGACCCTGAAAAAAAAGTTATTTCTGGTTTAGTCGAAACAAGTATGTACCTGATAACATGCCGGAGAGAGTTTGGTGGTCTCCAGAGTTCCATTCCAGCCACGTTTGGGTTTCGGAGGCCGGAAGCGGTTCTTGCCTATAGGCGGTTCGGCGAACGGAACGGAAAGAAACGATCTCACGCGGGCGGCGAGGAATATTGACTCGTAGCCTTGGATTCGGCCTGACTTTGTATTCACGCTTACTGGCATGCGGGACGAGGTGGATGTCGAATCGGCGAGGACATACTGTAAGAAGGATTCGGATACACTTGACTTCTTGTTACACTTGACTTGACTTGGCTTCTCTGTTCAGCAAATTTGTGACATATCCAAAGCCATCGCTGATCTCATCAGCACCCTTTTCTCAAATCTCATTTCCCACTTGTTGCTTTTGTGTCTCTTTGTTTATTTACTTCGTCCCCATTGATTTTCCTGGCAATGACACATAGTACCACTGACCCATCCGTCTCAATCCTAATAAATCACGTCCATGTCCGCCAGAAACCCAAACTTTCCCACAACCACCCCCTAACTAACGCGTCGACTGTTTCCTGAAAGCCCAAATGTCCGGGGTGCGCTCGTTGATCCTCTAAAATCGCGCGCTGCCGGCGTTCCGCGCGATCCGCTACGTAAACAACGTGAGAACGAGTGTTCCAATCGATGTTCGCCCCTCAGTTACAGCTGACCTTTGGGCCTAAAGTGCGTAACAATGTTTTGTCAAAATAAATCTTCTCCGAACTTGTTAATTGAATTTTCCGGATTCGACTTAAGAGCGCTTTGCTTGTGTTCTGTAGATCCGCGAGTGATGGTGGGCGGTGGACGAATTTTGAAAGCCAGGATTGGGGGCGCGTTCTTTAGGGAAGCCGCAGCAGCAGCTTTTCGCTTGGCGAGATTGCTCATTTATAAAGCGAAGATTGCTGTTTTGCCCTGTGGAATGACATTACGGGTCATTTCGTGCAATTTCGACGCGCCATTTGTCAACACACAGTTAATCGATGTAACAATGGGCTTGACTCAATAAGGGGCCCAGTGAAAGGCGGACAATGGACTATTCAAATGTTTTTTCGGGACTATGGGCCAAAAAATTACTTCCAAAAGATTTGCGGAGTTGACATTTGGAAGTTTGCAGAAAATCGAAGTTCGCGTTTGGACAAAAGCGAAAGGGTCTCTATTTGAAGTCCCTACGTATTCAGGGTATTCAGCGTCAAGTCTATTGACCGAGTAGGTCATGAGTTCGAATTGGGCTGCAGGTTTGCACCTTTGCAGAAAGGTTGAATTGATCTGTTTCTTTCGTATCAGCCGTTTCCCACTTTCAAACTTTGAGTTTAGACTATACTCTACCGCTTAATGAGCCAACGTATTCAGACGGCTCCCAACATCTAAGCGAAAATCACGTCTTTTCTACGAAGACATGCGAAGTTGGATATTTTGGGTTTTTCTGAATATTCAATTGGCAGCGTGAGACAAAACCTGAATTTCCGATGAAGAAGATACGAGCCAACTCGCATGACTAATTACGAGAATTTCCTGGATTTCACTCATCTTAGATTTGTTGTCTGTGCATCGGAGAGTCTCGTGGCATTATGTTATAATTTGATAAGGTCCAAATTATAGACAATTTTGTAAATGTAGCCAAAATGGATAAGTCGCGAGCGTGGGCTAATTGCTGTTGCTCAGATTCAATTTTGTGAATTGGAATTTAGCGAGATTGGAGGAAGAGGCAAAATGGGTCGAGTGGCATGAACGATTCTAGGCAGATCAAGTCTAAGCCAGCTTACCTGAAAAAGAAACGAAAGCACAAATGAGGCAATTCGTAGAAGATCCATTTTAGTTACTCGAAGTGGACAAATGTTCTCTCTGGAAGCGTGAGTTGCTAATCTAAAGCCGTTCCGGCAACGCCGTACATCTAGAGGCACACACCTAAAAAAGGCAATGTCGTTTCGGAACATATACACACTCAAAGTGAACATCTCGCAACACTTTTCGTTTATGCAAATTTGCTATAAATAAATCAAGCTCGCGAAGGAAGCGGCGATTTGTTTATACTCTGCGGTCGAGACAATCTTTCAACGGAAACACGTCTAAACAATTGGAAGCGTTTTCCTGAGAGGGACCCCTTCCGGAAGAAGAACTCCGGCGCCGTTCCTGCCGGGGAGACAAAGCCGTAATCTCCCAGACGAGCGGAACTTTTCGTGCATACAGTAATCCGGGGTGGGTGGCAACTGGGTCGCGGCTGGTGTCGCCAGAAACGAGCCGACCGCTCACCGACAAGCGGCGACCATTGGGGGAAGGAGGAGGTCACTAACTTCTCGGAAGTACGCCGGCTAAAACAGAGTGGAGCGAGCAAGAAGAAGAGGAAAAGGGTGGGTCTTCGGAGTGCCGACGTGGTTGGTGATGGCGGTTGGCTGGTCGGTCGGCCGGACGGACGGCCGACTGGCCGCCGACCACGCGAGACAAGAGTTAATTGACAATTTGAGAACAGCAACCACGATGTATGTGGAAGTTTGGCTTAATTTAGATACAAGAAATTGCCTTAACTTTCTTTTGAATTCTGGAATTGGGGCTAGGAATATTTCAGCGTCGGAAGTCGGGATTAGGCTAATTTTAAAGAGTGGAAGACAAGGACATACGGGTTACTGTGAGCCCATAATCTGGAGTTTTCCGAGAAATACCATTTAGAGAGCGGAACTCAAATTCTTGGCCAGGACATCAAAGAATTACGTTTCTGGTTTCTGAACATCAATCACGATTTCGCAACATGGCTTTTTTGAGAACCTTACAAATCACGCAAAGGACACATTGGGAAAGTCTGAATCAAAAACACTCAACGCTCTCTAAGCGACTGTTTCAACACAAAAAGGAAAGCTCGGGGAAATCTAATAACATTTCCGGAAAGGACATTTCTGTGTTGGGCAGTCCAATAAAATTGGAATCCGCCGAAAGCACATCTTGGTTTCACGGTCCGTCATGCTTTTCGCCCACCTACACACCTCTGACCATCCTGTCACCTGTCTCAAAATCTGATTTTAGGTCTGCCCAGAAAAACCCGGAATTTTGACATTTCAGATATCTGAACAGAAAGCGAATCAAGGCCAAAGCCAACCTGCCACCGACACTCTCCAACCCGACTTATCTAAGTGCACATCTACGTTTCAGCAAATCACCGTGGCCGCCATCGTTCCAAAGATAAATTTCCAATTTTGCGGCAAAGAGGTCTTTACGATAATTTTCTGTCAAAAACAGAGCACTCAAAACGAAAATTTCGCGCGCGCGCACGCTTAGGGGTTGGCAAGCAGGGTGGAGTTGCATGAGGCGGAGCCGCTTGAAGCTCCGTGTGCAGTGGAGACGAAGAAGAAGGCGCTCTGGTGGCCGTCGCCGACGTCCCTCCGAACACGGAAAAAAGTTTATAAGTAAGTAATAAAAAGGCGTGATTGTTTTCGGTTGTTCGCTTCTTGATGAGGGGCGCAAGAAGGGACCCGGCTGGAGAGGGGGAGGAGAACAAGGAGCGGAGGAGGAGAAGAAGGCCGGGCAAGGAGCCCCGAACGTTGCTGTTGTGGCCGGGGATGCGTGAGCAGACGGAAGAAATGAGGAGGTCCTCATTCTCTGTGCTGTCAACCCTTTCACCAACAAGCATAAAGAGTCTCGAGAGAGTATTCGGGGAGAAGGAGGAGGGGGACCCCGTCGGAGAAGCCCCCTCCCCACCACTAACACACTCACATTCACACTCATGAATACACGGCGCGAATAATGCATGAGAATTTTTGGCTCAAAATATTTCTAATTCCGTTGAAATAAGCGTCGACAACATTGGCGTCGAGACAATCGGAGTCTCGAGACTGGGAGATGGCTTTCGGGGTCATTGACGTCAAAGGTAGGCGACGTGGGTGAGTTTTTGTAGCCGGGTTTATCGGGAACCTGGTTCGGTAATGTTGCGGGGTCGGCGTTGGCTTCGGTTTTGCGGCTGACTGACCTTGTTCTATTCTTGGCGGGTTGGGCTTACTTTGAGTGTCTTTGAAAGTCGATTTCTGGTTTGTGAAAAGCAATAAGGGTCGTACTTTCCTATGTCATCTTTACAATATTGTGACTTTTCAACTTCAAAATGAATTTAGCTCTGGTATTGAATTCTTCTATTCTTGCTGAAATCGAATTCTGACTACAAATTACTAAGACCAAGCTGAAGTACAGACTGAGGTTCTTTGGGAATTCGATGGTGACGTTTCAGGAGGCTCACAATCAGCCCAGAGTTGTCCTCAAGTTTGGACATCCAACGATAAATTAGCGTTCGTAAGCTCAAACTAGCATCAAACGGCTGCATCAATACTGAAGCTGTGGAACGTGACCGTAGTCCTCTCTCCATTTCAAACCCATGTCTGACCTTCGACAGCTCGGAAAGGGATTGTGGTCACGTTCTAGAGCCTGGATCAAAAGACCTTCTTGACGCTTTCGCAATTGTAGGGGGACTCTGATTCCTAGACTAGAATGCCACGGGTCTAACTCATTTTTCAAGTTAAGACAAAGGTGTGCCTGCACCTGACTTAAGTTTTTGATATCTCCTTTGCAGGTCTCGCTCCAAACACGCCCTTTAGGTCTGTGGAGTCGTCCTCCAACGCTTTTGGAAGATAAAAGATTTGAGGTGAGTGTGCCGCCGACATGAGCTCTTCTCTGTCTTCCTCCACGCAGCTTCTTCTCCCTTCCGACAAGTGGCTTGTTGGCGCACTTGAAAAGAAAGCCACCGAGACGAGTGCGAGCCAATTTTCGAAATCCATAAAACAAATATGCAAATTTGCGCGAGGGCGCGCGCCAAAGAGCGCGCCCTCTTAAGTGCTTGTGTGCTCGAACATCGTGTAATCATTTTTGCGAATGGGTAGCCGTAGTCGCCGGGGAGCGCGGGAGACGGAGAAGAAGAAGGCGGAGGAGAAGGAGGAGGAAAACGAGGCGAAGAGCTCTTCCGACTTTTACGTTGCTCAACATCTTCATCAGCAATAAGCCAAGAGGAGGCACGGGAGGGGAAGGCGCCCATTGAGGGCATGAGGACAGGAAAAGTGCACCACTCATCTCAGGGTTGACAGCCCGTCAAAATTTGCTTTTTTACGTGAATTTACACGTCAAAACAAAATGATATCTAATTTCGATTCTTGGGTCTCATCAAAGAATGGCTCTGCAGTCGAACCGAGTCCACTATCAAACAGACTCTGATGGAGCGTTCGATCATGATTTGCCAAAGCACCGCGATTTTGTGAGTGATCTCACCGCGAAGGGCAACAATCAGAATCTAAGGACCCATTTTTGAACGGGAGATCAAATACTGGGATCCTGAATTCACAGATCGAGTTCGGATCGGTGAGACGGATATAAATCCGAGAAACCACAAATCGAGATAACCGTGTTTTTTCAAACTAACAAACACTGGACGATCTCTGCTCAAAAGCAATGAAGCAACAAATTACAACCCATTAAGAAACTCAGCATGTCTGAGGAGTTATTAAATTGGGACACACGGAGGTCGGAAGTAGACGTAAATGGATTGGCGGTTTTGGCAACAATTCACTTAGGCTTCTTAAAGTTGTTTCTATGATTTTCGCAAATTTGTATCCATCGGGAAAATCTGTAATCCCATTTCAACCTACACACTCAAAAGATAATAAAATGACATCCGCGACCTGTGAAGCAACATTCAAGAATAACTAAACAAACAAAACGGAGAACTAACGATCCTCGGCTCATTACCACTAAATCACTCGACAGGTAACCCAAAAAACACGTCGACTCTTCCTCGCGCACTTGTGAACAACAGCACGCTTAACAGATCGCCGATCCGCAACACCACTGACGCTCGTCGTGTGCCTAATCTTCTGCCGCCACCAACTGATTGTCACCCTCAACCCAAGAGCACCGCCAGTCGACGTTCCCAGCGGCGTCGTCCTCGCAGCCGCCGCGAGAAGTATCAAAATCTGCGTAATCGGATCTCGAGACAACTTTCTGCTCTCTTCAAACTTCTTGCACTTCCCGAAACGGCGAAGGCACGTTATCCAGGAAAGCATTAAAAACAAGCGTGAGAGTTGAGTGTGAGTGAGCTGTGAATCCGGGATGAGCGCCTAGATGAGCAGAAATGTGGGAATGGGAAGGTACCACTTCACAAGCGGGTTTCCGGCGTCTGGTAAATCTTGGTTTTCTAATGAACTCATAATTAGTTTGTGTCTGCAGCGCGGAATTTGAGCCGAAAAAGTTGAAATGGGAACTCGGGTCGGATTGCTGATGTACGCCACAATCGAAGCTGGATGCAACGTTTGGGTGCTTTTGACATCGTGTCAAGCTGAATAAACGTGGATACTGCACAAATTTAAGAGTTTTCTGGCTTACGGTATAGCGAAATCACAAAAGAGATCTTCTGAAATTCTTCAGCTAGCAACTCAAACGGTAGAACATGTATTTCAATGCGTTGAACGGCTGTTGGAGACCGGAGGAAGTTTGACGAGAGTGGTATTCCGTAAGGATTACCCACTACCCATAAAGCTTGAACAGAGGGCTGAAAATGGGTCGGAGAAGAAGGGGTAGGGCATAAACTTGCAGATCCAGGCAAACCAGGAAGCAAATGAGTTGTGCAAAGGCCGCTTTGTTCGTGACATTGTTTATGGTACCCTAGAAAGCTTATGCAAATTAGGTCAGAGTTCAGATTTTGACTTCGCAGTTTCATGTTTCAAATCTCGCAGAATATGGCAAACTAGGGCTTCTAGTTGTTGTATTTGAGCGTTTCAGCTTACATTGCTCATGGAAGCTTTAAAGATGTCAGAGCTCAGATTGACAGGGTCGCGAACTGCTCGGGTCTCAGACTGGTATGAGCTTCTGAGCCTCGGATTTCGAAAGTTTGGATATCAGGGTTCCTTGCCAGTATGCTCTCTAGAAGCGTGTTCATAATAAGCAGTTCGAATGTTTCAGTTGTCGACCCCAGCACAGCCCTGGCAGGCTTGAGGTAAAAGGTTTTGTTGAAAACTATGTATAACAGACGTGGGTCTATTCCGATTATCCTGTATTCAAATTCTGCTAGTCCCGTTCTATCCCAGTTGGTATCAGTTTCGCTGGTCAGCTTCTTTAAACGCCGTGAAAACTGATTGCTTGAGCCTGAACAGGAGGTAGATCGTAAACAAAGAGAGAAGCCAATCTCCAAGTATTTCTTAGAATGTCTTATGGGGACGCTCGATCTCAGCCACATAAACGCAAAATGGTGTAATATACGGACTATTAGACTAACCGAAAGTCAGATCGCACTAAACAGTGGATATGTGAGCAAAAAGATGTCCGTGGCTGCTAGGTTAGTATGCTCTGAAGACGTATTTCATCGTAAACAGTTCGATTGTAAATGTTTCACATTTCGACCAAGGGAGCTGTGTGTTCATAGTAAATGCCTACTTTGTCCATTGTTCTTAGGATTCGACAATTTTTGTTTTTAGCAGTTGCAAGTTTTGAGATCCTTTCAATTCACGGAAGACACACTTTGAAGAGATTCGAGTATCATCGGGCCAGTCAAATTCTGTGTCCCGATCTTGTCGAGAACTCGGACAAAACAGAGCTAATCATATTTATGACGCGGTTAATACATACTGTTGGTTACACTGGAAGTTAACAATATTTAGCCAGATAAATAAGAAATATTCTGAACTAAAAGAAGAACAGGATTTGGAGACAGCGACCAATTTATCGTGGAGCCTTCTTAAGCCGACTTCCAGCCCTGGAGAGCCTGCTTGGGAGCTTTGCTCTGGACATCAGCTCGGCCGTTCTGAGTGATGACGTCACCGTTGGGCTTGATGACAATCAGAGCTGGGATGCCGCTGACGCCGAACTTGGTGGATATCTCGCTGAAATGGCAATTTCGGACCTGAGAACCTGAGAAGAATGCGCCTACGCAATGTGGTCAGATCCGCAAGGGATGTAGAGCCAGTCACCGTGAGCCTCCTTCAGGTAGGCCTTCAAGTCAGATTCGGAACGATCGAACGAGACGAAAACGATTTCGAAGTCTTCGCCCTCGAGCTCGTTGTAGAAGTCCTTGAGGATGGGAGTGAACTGGCGGCAAGGTGGGCACCAGTGAGCGGAGAAGTACAGAGCGACGGTCTTGCCCTAAAATGGAGGAGCTGAGGCGATGCTGGGAATGAGTGGAGCTTACAGTCAAAGCTTCGCCTCCGTTAACGAGGACGTCCTCGCCTCCTTCCTTGTGCTTCATCAGTCCAATGTCAGCGAAGAGTTCAGCCATTTTTAGTTAGTTCTAAAAAGTGGAAGGGGTTGTTTGTTGTCGTCAACAGATGTGGAACGCTGCGGAATTGCCAAAATGTGAACAGCTAGAATAGATTGTCGCGATGGAGACAGCGAGTGTGGTTCTCAGATCGACACGACTTTACGATTATGCACGGAGAAGTTCAAGTTTTCGAATTATGGGCTTTATGCTAAACGGCCTGAATCTCAGGTTTTCACAGTTGGAACTAAAAACTGAGATGGTTGGAGGCTTTCGCATTTTGATTACAAGCGAAAATTGAGGAAAACAGTTCTGCTGTACGCTCGGGGTCTTTCGTTCTATATGGGGAAGCCCTAGCATTTGTTGCCACGGGGTCTGCTGGCACTTCTGATTCAAGCCGGACAGAGGAGGATCCATCTGCTCTCAATCAAAACAAGAAGACCCCAATTTTTGGATACTACGAAACTACGGAACTCAGGCAATTTCAGACAATCTGTGACGGTTAGCTAGTTAAAGCCACACTACATCATCCTATGCGTTCTAATAAAGGTGCTTGAAAACAATACAATCCAGAAAGGATACAAATAGAAGATTCTAGAAGGTGTTCGCGTTTTGGCGTGACCACAAGCAAAGGATCGATCATAAACTATCCTTGTTTTGCTCTCATCGCAGTTCCACTCTTTAAATAAATTTTGTTTTGAAATAAACGCCGCCGCCGCATGCAAGAAAACAACAATCGATCGCGATGATTCACGGGGAGCAGCGGGAGAAGCGTTGTGGAAGTATAGGGCGAGTATTAAGGTGATCGCCGCTGCCACAGTGGGAATGGGAGGGCGTGGTGCTCAGTTTCAAGGTGATGGGGGCGCAAGCAAGAAAGGCCGTTGGAGGACCAGAAAACACCGCCTCCACACGTTTGGCTGAAAGAAGCACCGCCGTTTGTTAGTCAACGGAGCAGCAGGGCTGAAACTTCGACAAATAGATATGCCGCGCGATCTTGGTTGGCAAGGCAGCGCGACCGCTGCCGCGTTGCGTGCCGCGTCGCCAAAGATCACACCACGACAAACTTTCGCAACGCTTTGTTGATGGTGGCGGCTGAAATTTACCAATTTTGAACGGGAACATG
>KN166741.1:8146-19654 GCA_000757745.1 Steinernema scapterisci | reverse complement strand
GCGTTGTTCGTGTGGTGCAGGCTTGTCGGAAACGGGGAGAGGAAGCACGGAGAGCGTGTGGGGGAGTGCGAAGACGAAGAACGATCGTCTCGTCATCGGCAAACAGGCATTTGGAACTACCGGAGAGACACTCACACGCACAGAGTCTGGGCGTAGTACGACGGCTGACAACGACGACGACGCACTTAGATCGCGAAGGACATTAAACCGAAAATTGCAAGAGTGGTTGATGGCGGCTTACCTGTCTCTCTACTCTCTGGGGACGGAAGATGTTTGCAAACGAGTCGCTAGGAGATGTGAAGCGTGAAACTTTCGTCGGTTTTGATTAGATCTTCAGTTGTCATGCGAGATGGTTGCCGTTACTGCGGGCTGGACTACTTTGGTTCTTACGCCCGGGAGACGGCTTGGATGTGGTTGAGGGTATACTGTAGGTGAAGGCGAGTTTTAGGCATTCATTTTGAGACAATTAACTGTCGGATTTAGGCTGTCTTATGTGGAATTCTTCTGTCTAGGCTTCTTCCAGGTGTACTGTAAACGGAGTCGAGTTTAAGGCAGGCATTTGGAGAATGTAAGGAAGTGATTAGCGGTTGGATTAACGTCGTTTTTAGTGTTTATTAAGTCTAGACTTCTTGTGGTGTACTGTAGTCGGCGGCTTAAATTCCTAGTTCATTTTTAGGGTGTGAAACGAAGAGGATCGGCCGGATTCGAGGCAAGGAAAAGGCTGAAAATAGCCAAATTCCTAGACAGGAATGACCCAAAGTCTAGACAAAGTCTGAAGAAAGGAATGCGGTAGATGTCGGTTCAGGTCTAGACTGAAGCTGACAAGGATAGTTAGGCGATCATTTTGGACCTAAAACCGACCGGTCGGCATAAGCTTGACAGGCTGGAAATGAGGCGAGTCTAGACAAGCAACCACATCGGCGCCTATCTCGGCCTGAAATTCCAACCGGTCGCCTTGGGGTCGCTGTCTGAAAATGACAAAATTTCTGTAGTTTCGGATATTCAAAATCTTGATATGAGACTAGACATTGTTGCTTTAGACGCCAGACATGTCGACATGTCGTAACCAAGGCCAATCTGACCTTACTAAACAGTTGTCTCAGCGCCGCATTAATTATCCTGACAGCTAATTAAAAGTTGACCTTCGAAAAACTTAAAACTCTCTATTTTCCTATTTTCAGCTCTCAAATCTTCTTCGCAAGATTCTCCCGCCCACAAATCTGTCTTCTGTGGAAGAAGACCACTTCCAAGCCACGAAAAGTGACGAATCGAATTCTTCACATGTATCATTTCCATTTTCAGCGCGTCATTCCCTAACGCTTTTTTATGTTCTGTTTTTCCTATTCTTGCCCCCATTGGGCATTCTCGCGTTCGTGCATAGCGTCGTCGTGTTTTGTTTACGCTTTTTTCGACTCGACTCAATCCCTATACATAGTCCTTCCGTGTTTGTCCCTACATTTGGTCTGTCTAGACTCGCGTAATAAGCTTCCCAGATCTGGACAAAGAGTGAAGAGTGAAGAGAGACAGCTGGTTTCCGAGTTCCACAACTTCGTTTGCACTCAGTTCCCTTGTCCTCATTGATTAATTGTGTGTGGAAATGTCGCCGAGTTGCGCGGTGACCATAGATTATGCGTGCACGCAGTTGCGGTCACGAGGGTGCATTTGGAATGCCTTTCAGCTGGTAGTTTTGATCCTTGGCGTTTCTGGGTTTCAGGACCTTGATATGGGTTCAAAATGAGACAAGACAAGGCTATGTCTGTTTCAGTGTCCGGGTTCAAGAAGATGTGTCTGGGAGCCTCAAATGAGACATAACGAATTCGTCTCAAATTTGTGTCTTGATAGTGTCATTTTGACCTCCACGGCTACCATTTACCGGTCGGAACCTCTGGCGACCTTGTCTCATGTCCAACTTCCCAAGAAAGCCTCTCTTTGCAGGCCCTCTCCGAACGTCTGACTTTTCCAAGCCCAAATTCGAAAATTTGAATTTACGCATCGCTTTTCGTATTTTTCCGTGTATTTTCCGACAATTTCTTGCCCGTCGCCATGCGCTGTCAGACGGCTTCAGCATGTCTAAACTTGTCCAGACATGTCTGGAAATTGTTTCTTTCTTTCGCGCTAAACGAGACCGATTGTCTCAATCGCTGTCTAAAATCGCTTCCGCTCGCTTGAAACTTGTCTAAAAGGTCAAAAATCGCACGCTGAACGAGACAGAATCTGTCTAGAACCATGCAATCACTTTCTTTTGAGCACGTCTTCATTCGTACGCTTTTCCGCCGCGGTCTCGGTCGCTTCTGCGTTCCAGCATCGCGGAATTCGCTTTGCGTCCCTCGATCCTCAAGTTCCCTTGCCCGCAACGTCGACCTTGCACGCAGTTTTAGCCAATTTCGCGCCCCTTTTATGACGTGCATGTGGCGTGGAATCGTGATTGTTTGTTGTGTGGTGTCTTATTTCGCGACCTACTAATGCGATTTCCGTATCCATGTTTCAGGGCTCATTTCCGTGGGTTTGTGGTCAGAACCAACGGTCCGCGTTTCGGCCACTGTTTGGGTTCCGCCACGATGTTATTGTTGAATCGTATCGGCAAGCGCAATCAACTTTTTTGGCGGCAACGTAGTGTTTGCCTCTCGATTTGCCCACGCAAACCGTTTCGATGACGGTTGAACGTGTGGGTTTCGTTGAAAACTCTCTCGCGCTTGTGCACTTACCTACCTGCGCCTCCCTCACCACTGCTCACTCCTCCTGGACCCACCGAGTTGTGCCGCCGCTGCGCCATCGTTAACCGCTTCTGTTTACGGTGAGATTTATGCGCTTGTTTGTGAGTCCCGCGCGTGTTTTCCTCTCCTCTATGTTGCTCCTACTCACACGCGCGTCGCGGCTGCATAATGCGCGGGATTTGGATTAGCACGACGACTCTCCTCAGGAGTGTCCAATCGCGCGCACGCGGGAGGTGAATCTGCGGTCGGTCAAGGGTAAACTTTTGGATATTATACGGAAGAGGAGCTCTAAATCTGTTTATCCCAATAGTGCATCCGCACTTGCGGGTCCCTGGCGCCGACCCCTTGTTCACCTCTTCGCCTCCTGGGTTACACCGACACAGCGACAACGCATTCTTCCGCTGGCGCTCCTCCCTTGAATTCCACTCGCCCTCAACTGGTTCGAATCACCACATTTTGTCAGCGGCGTGTGTGGTGCTTGCGTGCTCGCAGTCGCATTTTGTTGCGTAATTTCGAATTTTGGCGGCGTTTGAGCGACGACGACGTAGGGTTACTCTCTCGCTGTGTTGTTGGTTCGCGGGTGCGGCGCGTTTGCGGCGGAGAGGAAAAGATGGAGAGAGAAAAAAAGCGGCGGACAACAGCAGCAGCATAAGCCTGCGCCATTGAACCCCTCGAGCGAGGAGAGCAACGTGCCGTCTTTCTTGGTCGGTTTGTTGTGCGGCGCATTGGTTCTTCCCCTTTGCGTTTTCTCTCCCCTCTGCGGCGGCAACGGCGTCGCGAGTTCTCTATTCCTTAACGTAGTGTTGCGTCGACGTTTTAAGAGTCGCAGTAGCGGCGGCGACATTGGGCCTTTTGCCAGCAACGAAGATGACGCTTCGTTGTGTGTAATAGGCGGGAGAATCTCCGAACTCTCTAAGTGCAAGAGCCCAATGTTTAGATAATGATTTCGAAAATGTGCTTTATTGACCCTGAGAGAATTTCGGGTAATCTTTAACGCGCTTCTTATCGCGGCGGTACCCGAGCACTCGCGTGTTGTGATGTTATTCGATCGGAAATAACATCGCTGTATTGCCCTTTGTTCGTGAGCTATCGTTCTAATCGATCGGCGTGCCATTTCTGTGATTCTTTCTAACACGATCTAATCATTCCAGAACCTCAAAAATGGCCACGAAGAAATCCACGACCCGCACAACGCGGTACTCCCAACAGATCAACGTGGACACCGACAACGACTCGAACATGTCGAACATCAGGTAAGCGTTTTTGACTTCTGGAGCTCTCCTAATTTTCTCTCCCACGATTTCAGCACGATGTCGGTTCCTCTCTCACCGACTCGTCGCTCCCGTCAACAAGAGAAGGAGCAGCTATCGGGCCTCAACAACCGCTTGGCTCAATACATCGAGCGCGTCCGAAGCCTGGAGTCGCAGAACAACCAGCTGAAGATGCAAATCCGCGACGTCGAAGTCGTCGAACGCAAGGAGCGGAACGACCTCATCGAACGCTATCAAGAAAAGGTCGATGAGCTCCGCAAGACTTTGGAGGACATCTGCGCTGAAAAGACCAGGTAAGATTCTCCTTAGCTAGACTTGAATCCTAATCCTACCTGATTCCAGACTCGAGATTGAGCGAAGCAAGGCCGTCGAAGGCTACGACGAAATCAAGAACCGCGTCGTCAAGCTCGAACGGGATCTTCAGTTCGCTGACCGGGAGAGGCTCAACAGCCAATCCCTTGTCCAGGATCTCCAAGCTCGCCTCAACACTGCCGAAAACCGTCGCAAGCATTTCGAAGACGAGAACATGGTAAGCCGTTTCCCAAAGAATTCGAGTTCTCACCACATAATCGTTCTAGGTGCTCCGCAGAGAAAACGAAGGCATGAAGAAGCAGCTCGACGTACTGCGCAAGGAAATCGAGGACGAGGCCGTCCTGCGTACTTCGCTGGAGAACAAGCTCATCACGCTGAAGGAAGACCTCGACTTCGCGCGCAAGACCCACGTGACGCAGATGGACGAAGTGAAGCGCAAGCGTCAGGTCGAGATGACCTCCGTCAGCAGCGAGATCGAAAACCGCTACCAGGCCCAGCTCCAGGAGCAGCTCCAAGCTATGCGCGCCGACTTCGACGCCCGCATCGGTATGAACCGTCGCGAGATCGACATGATGGTGTCGCAGCGCGACGAGAAGATCTCGATGCTGGAGCGTGAGATCGCTCGCATGATCAGCGAATATCGCGATCTGATGGACTTGAAGGTCCAACTCGACGTCGAGCTGCAGGCGTACCAGAAGCTGCTCGAAGGAGAAGAGACCCGGTAAGCGTTTTCCTTGTCTATTTCCATTATAATCGAAATTTATTCCAGCCTTCACCTTTCGCCTTCTGGAAGCCTCAACGTCTCCCAGGAGGACATCGCTTCCGGCGATGCCAGCATGAGTGGCGCCATGAGTGGAGCCATGAGCGCCGCCATGGGAGGCGCCAGCGCTGCCAGCGTCTCCGCGCTTCTCGAATCCGCTTCTCGCGGACTGAAGCGCAAGCGCATCTCCAACTCGAATGCGGACTATTCGTACGACCACACCACGAAGCGCTTCCGCTGCAGCGCCTTCGCTGACGGCGACGTCGCCATCGACGAGGTCGACACCGAAGGACGTCACGTGCGTCTGAAGAACAAGGGAGAAGAAGACGTCTCGATCGGAGGCTGGCGCGTGAAGAGCATTGGTGGAGGCCAAGAAGTGGTATACAAGTTCCACCCTCGCCAGATGCTCAAGGCTGGAGACACCATCACGGTAAGGAATTCAGCTTTTATCCTAAAATTTGAGCTTATGAGGTGATAAGGTGGAACCGACCGGTACTTAGATCGGTCAAGCTAGAAATGACCTTCGTTCAGACAGGAATACTCAGTTTCTGTCTGTTCGGCTGTCTAAACTGCTATTTTTGAGTGGGTTCGGCCACGACGATCGGTCGGTCAGTCTAGACCTTGACTGTCTGCCAGACAAAGCATACGTGATTTATGACATCCCACTCAAACTCCTATTTTTCAGATCTGGTCCAAGGATTCGGGCGAGAAGCACGAGCCTCCCCACAGCCTCGTCATGAAGAACCAGATCTGGCCCACAGGCGACGATCTCCGCACCGGAATCCAGGACACCGAAGGCAAGACAGTCGCAGGCATGGAGAACGTGTTGGAATACGGAGCCCGAACGATGGACAACGGGAACGATCCGGACCAGCGCTGTTGCATCATGTAATTAACCGTTCTTGTGAATTAAGTCGACAGTTCTGATTATCAATGAAATATTCCCCTTCTGTGTTGTTTTGTGCTTGTGAATCTTTTTTTGGAGTAATTTTGTTGTTTCCGTTTAACAATTGTTCTGTGCATAAACGCGTTGTCCAGGAGTTCTGAGATTCAGACTACGTGCTTTGGGGCGGAGGCCTGTCTATGTCTGCGAATCGATTTTTACTAATTTCAGGTTTCACGGCTCGTAAATCTAGGTGGTTGAGGGCACTGTCTAGACAGTAGGGGGACAGTCTGCGTGATGTGGTCGATGTTCTAGACTGCGTGTGACAACTGAAGAGTAGACAACGATTGCCAAGAGAAACTTGGCACGTAGACAGCATTTGTAGACATGCAGATGAGCGTCTCGTTGGCAATCTGTCTGGAAATGGAAACCCACCGCTTCACATCTGGCTCGCCGCTCCAAATGAATCTCAATTGAAGGCACCTGGAAACCTTGGGGCTTTATGAGACTAGACGATCTGTCCAGACACTAGAGTGCGATCGTCTAGACGTGGATATGAGTCCCTGAATTCTCGCTGCAGGACCCATCCCTTTCCTCAGATTGCGGCCGTTTCGTCCAATCCGACTTCCGTTCGTATTCGATTTCCGTTTTATAGTATCCGCGCGCGGTCGTAGCGGAGAACGCGGAAATGGGAGGAGCGAAAGGCAAAAAGCGGCGGAAGTTCCGTCCTCCGACTTCCGCTCGTTTCCGTGCACTTCCGTTCACCGCGGAGAGAAGATTGGTTTTCCATTCGTCCGTCAGCCTGCATTTGAATATTACGTCTCCTCTCTACGATCCCATTTGCTTGTTGACCCGAAAAATTGTGGTTTATATGGCTCGCAGGAAAAGCAAATACGACGAATTCTTCACCCACGGTGACGAATTGACGACTTGTTTATTGTGCCCTAACGGGAAAACAGTCTGTAGGCAAAAAGATGGCGGAACTAACAGTATGAGACACCATCTCATGCTGCATCATCCGGAGGCTTTCAGAAAGGTCGGTTTGAGGTCAAAGTCCCTTCGCCCTCATTCATCGAATTCCAGCTCCAAGCGAAAGAGTTCCTGAAGATGGAACAAGCGAAACATGAAGCCAAAAATGGGTTTCCGAAGGAGCCGAAGGCGACCTTGAAGAGGGCGGCTTGTTCGGATGAAGGTCGACGGGCCAGGCGATTGAAGGTCAGTGGTTGGGTCATAGGGTTTCTGAATATTCCGAAGAGAGGAATGGGGAGCTGGATGATGCCTAAGCGGGGCTCATGAACCTCAGGGGCTCACGGATGGATTCTTCAGGCCAAAAATCACTTCCAACCGCCTTTTCCCGCTTTCCAAAATTCGGTCTTAGATGGAGAAGCCATTCGAAGGATTGACCGAGCAATGGCCCAGATGATCTGCTCCTCAGGCCTCCCAGTTTCTATCCTTGAAGACCACGGATTCAGGTAGGTCTTAAGCGCCGCACAGACTCACCCAAGTATTCATGCGTAGGAACATGATCCACGTGCTACAGCCCCAGTATCCCATGAGAAGCCAGGCGGAATTCTTAGGAAACGTGGTTCCTGAGCTTCTTGAGGAGTATGAAGCCAAGGTAAAGGCAAAGCTGGCGGATGCCGAGGCAGTTTCCCTTACGATGGAGATGTGGACACCGCGTGGAACGGAAGATTCTTATGTCACTCTTGGAGCCCATTTCGTTGATAAGAGGACAATGGCTCCTCAGTTCCTGGTCTTGGGTGTCATTCCCTTAAATGGGCCAAGCACTTCTCAAGCCAAGACGTCACTGTTAAGTGGCTTCATGTCAAAGTTTGACTTGACTCCAGACAAAGTTGGTTTCAAGCTGTCTGGTGTAGATTTATGGACGTTTTCAGGTCATATCCTTAATTAGCGACACTGAAGATATTGAAGCTTCGCATCTGGACATCGATTCCGGTCTCTGCTTTGAGGATATCTTGCAAATGGCCGTACAGGATGGTCTGGACTGCTTTGAAGACGTCGAGTCGTTGATGGCAACCGTGAAATCTACCCTTCGATGGCAGGATGAGAGTGGTCTTCGACAAGCCGACCTTGCGGTGGATCCTCTAACCTCGGTAAGCAAAAGATCCTAACGATTTGAAGTAACCTGAGCTCCAGGACCCAATTGACGACTGGACTTCCCTCTACAAGCTGTTGATCCAAATCCAGGCTAACCGCAATTCCAATGTCCAACTTTCCCAAGACCACCCCAACCATTCCAAACTCAACCAGTCAGATTTGACCTTTTCCGAAGACCTACTCAGCATCCTGAAACCCATCTTTGAGGCCACAGCGTTTGTCCGATGCCGAGGGGAGACGTCCGCTTCAACGGTTATCCCACTTCTCAAAGTCATTACCAGGAAGCTCTCCACATCTGAGGAAGACCTCAGTTCCGTCGCTGTCGCTAAGAGAGCCATCGTAGACAAGCTTACCAAGCATGTCCAGAGCATGATATCTACGTCCTTTGGGGAGAAACTGCGTCTTGCTACTTTGGTTGATCCGAGATTCAAAGCCGGGTTCTTTGAGGACAAAGTGGAGGCTACGGTAGGTCAGCTAGACTCAGATCGGAAATGACCGTAAACCTTAGGAAATGCTTTTCCTCGCAGCCGAGAACTTAGCCTCAGAGCTGGCGACAAGACAAGAATTTCTTAACTCCGAAGCCGTTTCTATAGACTCCTGTCTTGGACACCTCTTATCAGAAATCAAGCCAGAGCCAGAAGACCCATTCAGCTCATACCTAGTCCAAGGCTCTGTCAGAATCCCACCTAAGGCAACATCTCCTGGAGCGAAAGAAAGAGCCAAAAAGGTCTGTTTTGACAATCTCTGCCAGCTTTCTGAACCCCTTGGTTTAGGAAGTCAGTGAATACCTCTCCACCCCTCCAGAGCCAAAGCGCGACCCATACGAGTTCTGGGCATCAGAGGAGAATTCAACGAGATTCCCACTTTTGAAGCACATCGCGGTGCGTCATTTCAGCATCCCAGCCTCATCCTACGGACCTGGGAAGCCTATCTCCGTTTCGAATCAAGGAGTCATGGACTGGCAATTGAGATTGCCGGAAGAGATGATTCCTAAACTCTTGTTTGTGAGCGCCAGTATCAGATGTTTCGGGTATGAGTGATAAAGGCATGAAATCTTGAAGATTTTGAAGCCCGTCATCTATGCTTCGAAGTCTAATCTTCATCTCCGTCTTCGTTCCCAGCGTGTTTTTCATGCCGGCGACTGTTTTGCCTTCGTTGTTCCGTATCTTTGTCTCCCGTGGGCCAGTTAAGGCTCTTCATGGCAATGCTGAGGGGAGGCTCGTGCTTTTCTGCGTGATCCTTGGACCAGATCTGAAGAAATGAGGCTCAAGTAAGATTGCCCAAATCGATTCTATCTGAAGACCGGTCGGCTCCTCCTCAAGACCTCTTAAGCCCATCCCACTTTCGGGTAGACGCCAAATTAAACTGGAGCTTGAATTTCTGACTTTCTCAAATCTCAAAAACCACAGTATTTATTTGAAAACAGCTCCTGTAACCGAAAAAGTCCCACATTCACTGCTCTTCCAACCAAGTAAAATACTCAAAAGTCTTAATTTCCTTCTCCCTCTTATTCTGCATCCGTCTCTTGCTCTTCGTATGGTCAAAAGTCCATCCTCTCGGATATCGGCGGACTCTCTCCCAGTAAGCTTTGCTCTTCTTATTCGGCTTCTTTGGGTCATTTTCGTCCCATTCAGATGCAACTGGAACTATAAATGAAGCTCTTGCGGTTGGATGCCGAAGCACCATTTCCTGGTGCTTATGGTCAAAGTCCATGTAATTGTGTTTCGGAGCTTGGAGTCGGAACCCGGCGTCCTGGAACATCTTTACGTTCTTGTCATAATTGTGGCTGATGTTGATTCCATTTAAGAAAATGGTCTTAGCGCGATGATTTCGCTTCCATTTGTCCAAGACTTGGTTCAGTCTTCAGCAAAAGCCATAAAATGAACATACCGGAGAATGGGATTGTGGGTCAGATGCCAATCCATCACGGCTTCGTACTTAAAAATAGCTTGTCGATCATGGCGGCCCCAGGCGAAATCAAGGCTTCTGGTCGGAATTTGCCAGACACACTTGGTCTCTTCTAGGAAATCTTTGAAAAAGGTTTCATGGTCCCAATATCCATTAAAATAGATACATTTCAGCTTCGCTTTTTCATCTTTTTGGTGAACTCGTCAAGTTCGCCGATCATGGAGCATATGGGTTCCCTGTGCTTAAGGAGACCCTCTTCATAAACGCCATTGAAGATGCGGATTTTCTTGATCCGGTCATATCCACCGTGGTTCTTCGTAAAGTCGGCCAAAGTCTTGCTGTTCACTTTTGCTTTGAGTCTTAAATTGCTTTCAGAAAAGGCAAAATCGACAAAAAGCGTTTTGCGGGAGTGGTCCGGATAGGTGGCTCGGGCGGCTTGGAAGTCAAGGAGGATCCTGGGAGCGAGGAGGAGACGACGGAAGGACTGGAATGCCATGGCTGATGTATAGGATATTCAAGTTCAGCTGGCTTAAATGGACTGGATTTAGGAATCAGCGATGCGCAAGGTCGGTCACGGCCACGGCCACCGTTCAGTGTTGTTCCTAACTCTACCCATCTTCAAAAATACACTTAATTTATGTCACCGTAACCGCATTATGAACACACAGAATCCACTCTAGTAAACTATCCCAAACTGTACAAACATCAGTTAATGTTCCGGTGATTACAGAAACTGAACAAAAAGTCGATAAATTGTGGCTGAAAATAAGACCAAAAAATGCTGAAATCGTATGATCTCGGGATGATGATTGATGAGGGTTGGTTGTTCTTCTTGGAATTGGCTTGGAGAACGCGTTGCTTAGACAGTGCGGATACGTCCGGGGATGTAGGTCTTGTCAATGGTGGGCATCTGGAGGAAGATGTGGAGTGATTTCTCGTTCTGGGCGAGCGGGTGGCCGGCGACTTTGTTCACGAATTGTTCCAGGTTCCGTCTGCGGTCTTCAATGAAGCCTTCTTCGAAGATTCCGTCGTCGTTCCGGAATGGGAGCATGCGTTTCAGGGCTTTGCCCGGGAGAGGCGGGACCACGATCTGGAATGGGGATACGGTGATTGAGGTCTTAGATCTAAGCGGAGGCTGAATCGAGACTCAGCAGGACAGAATTCGAGGCTCTCTAGGATAGGCCTGTGAGCCTGAGAAGGGCTAGGACAGATCAGCCCCAAACCTGAGCTCTCTGCCAGGCTCAAACCAGGCCAAATCTGGCGTTTCCTTATTCGACCCCATATGAGGATTGTCCAGGCTTTGGACAATGACCCATCCTAGCCAAACCTGAGCTGCCCAGCTAGGTCCCAAGCCTTGATCCACGCACGACCTGACCCTCGCCCCGGTCCTCACCTTGCTATCACGTTCCAGCTCCGACCGGAGCCACTCGAAATCGGAATATCGCCGACGCACACTCGATTCCTTCTGCTTGAAAACGGGCAAATTCGTCTGCAACACACAAAATTGATACGTTGACCTCTCGCGGAGGAATATAAACAACG
>KN166739.1:64548-75241 GCA_000757745.1 Steinernema scapterisci | reverse complement strand
CAAACCCGTCAGCGCGATTGTCGCACCAGGGAAAAGCAGCGCGATTGTCGCACCAGGGAAACATCGAGAACCAACGACCACAGAACAGTTAAACGCAAAGGAATAAAACATCCTGAAAGTAAGACAAGGTACAACTGAAACAATCGTAAACACTGATTTATTGAAACCTGAGTGCTAACCGCAACAAGTTTAAACTACTCTAAATTTACTTTACAAAACCAATTAATGGTCGTCGACCTTGTCGGCGCGTCGGAGAACCTTGTAGTCGCTGAAGCGCTCCTTGAATTGGGGAGAGTCGTTCAGTCCGATGTCGCATGGGTCGGGAACGCGGTTCTGGTAGCGAAGATCGTAGAACAATTGAGGGAAGTACTCGACGAAGTGCTGACGGTCGAAGTGCTCAACTGGAGGAGCCTTGGCCCATTTCTCCTCCACCTTCTTGGCTTCGACGGCACCATCAGCAGTCTTGTCGTTGTGGAGGCTAATGCGAGCATCGTTGTACTTGGCCCATTCGTCGATCTCCTTGACGTAGCTGTCGGGGATAGTACCATACGGGATCTTGATGGCTTCGTACTGCTTCTGGAGAGAGTCAAGCACAGCAGCGTGAGCGGGCATCTTCTTCTTCAGGGCGGCGAAGTCATACTTGGGGAGCTCAGAGGGCAGCTGGTTGACGATGGAAGAGAAGGTGGTGTTCTGGCCCTTCAGACGGTTGAGCTCGGCAGTGTGCTCGGAGGTCAAGCGTTCGGCGAGCTTGCGCCAGTTGACTGACGAAGTCGACACGCGTTTCGCAGCTTGAGCCATCACCTGGAACGAATAAAGAGTTTAATATCACGTACGGGAAATCATAAAATGGTGTAGCATAATACACGGCATCCACGCCAACTTATCGATTGATCGGTGCAATATTATGCAAAGGATTCACGGAAAACGCACACGAAAAACGCGATGAAATGTACCCGAAGGAGGATTTCAATGGTACGGGATAATATCAGGTATTTAACGGCAATTATCGCTATGACGCACGGCTTCGAGTGTCCAAGAAAACTGCAACGATGCAGAGAACGCGAGTTCTACAGAAAACCGACGCGAAAATATAGATCAACACGAAAATAATCAGAACTTCCGGCATAATAGCGCTTCGTTGAAATAATAGATGCCGAAGGCGACGGATATCTTCGACAAATCATCGAAGTATCTCGGGATCAGTTTGCCAACGCCAGATTCAGCATCTTAGATCAAAAAAGATCACAGCGACAGCACGCGATCGCTTGCCAACTGCAGCCATTCGAAGAGAGTCTTTACGGTGAGCACAATGATTGTCGCTGCAGGACCCTTCGCTCCTTTGAAATCGTCGGATGTTCGTTTCAGTCGAGGCCGCGACATGCCGAAGCCAGCGGCGATGCGATCACGGTTTGCTGTCCTCTCTTCCAATGGAATCTGTATGGTAATCCCAGCCAGTGTGCCATGAAATGAGCCAGATTCGTGGAATTCCAACCATGTTGTTGACCTGCTTCGCGTTCAACTGCGTATTTACTCTGGGGGCAAATTTTGGGCTAGCTAGATCCATGGAGAGATCAAGCCGTGCATTTCAAGACAACTGTTATTCATTTCGTGGTCATTGAACAGCTTGGAAGTGCTTGCGGCGCTGGCTATGTCAATCGCTCGCGAGTCCTGTGGAAGTGACCCTTTCATAGATGGCCGCCATCGCGTTGTTTGCAGAATTTGGTATCGGAGCATTTTGTTGCAACACAAAGCGAGATCACTTTGTGCTTGGTTTGTGCCTGTCCCTTTTTACTCGACCTTCCGTCTTAAAACACTTATACATCGCGTTTTGATGATGAGGTACGCTTGGAGCGGACTTTTGTTACGTGGTGTTCCATCTCACGGGGTAGCCATTGACGGGTTTTTCAAATTGGTCCACTCATCTGTTTATTGGCATTTCAGCCACTATTTGCATGTCTCGCGTTAATGAATCCGAATGAACGTGGAGACCATGTTTGTCGAAGACTTGGCTATTTTCAATCCAATTATTTCAGATTTGATTATCTGCTACGATGTTGACTAGCATAATATTTTATCCCTCGCTTGGGTACAATATTCTGAGGAACCGTCTGCAGCCGGTGACATGGGCTTGGTATAACCGCGTCGATGAAAACTTAATTGTCGGAGCTCTGCCATTTGCTTCCATGATTCCCGAACTCAGGGTAACTTTAGCAAGTTTTGATTCTCGATACTGAAATGTGCCATTTGCAGAATGAAAACGTTGGAGGTATCGTATGCTGCACCGAGGAATTTGAAACGAATACGCTGCCGACCACGATGGGAAAGGAAAAGTGGGAGAAGGAGCAGTTCAAGTTCCACGCTGTTCCCATGAAAGACTTCACTGGTTTGTTTATATATCCTCTTCGTCTCCAATTCATAATTTCAGGCACTACTTCAAGACAGAATATTGATTTGGCCGTTCAGTTCATCGAGGACGTGGCGCGCGACGGAAAGTCTGTGTACGTTCACTGCAAGGCCGGAAGAACGCGTAGTGCTACAGTAGCTGTCAGCTACTTGATGAAGCGCAACGACTGGACACCAAACGTGGCCTTCGAATACTTGAAATCCAAGCGCGGACAAGTTCTACTACGATCAGCGCACTGGCGCACCGTTAACGAATATCGACGTTTTTTGGATGGACTGAAGAAGCCGGAGTCGAAACTGAGTGTCTAAAGTTCGTGTATTCAATTTGTTTTCTCCGTTTTCTTTCTTGTTCGTCTCTTCTGTTAGGATTAAGCTGTTTACATGTGATGTGCGCTGCCGTTTGGGCATTCGGTCTCCCGCGGCCAAATACGGGAATTAGATAAATTATGTTTCGTTCACCATCTTGCTGTGATGCGCTGCTGGTGCCGTCGTGCAAGTGCGTGCGCGTTTATGTGTGGGTGCCTTTCCTCTCTCTCCCCAACCATCGAGCTTTCATCGCCAACTTGTTTCCTCATGTTACTGACGAAGATAAAGCTTTTATGCATGGTCTTCATTTAAATGGGTACCACTGAAAGCGGTCACGATTCCGCAGTTTACTGTTAATGACCAAATACTCGAACGAAGCGCCTACTATGACTCGCTTGTCTAGATGGGATGCGACATGCTGTGTTTGTAACGAACCCAATTGTTAATGCATGTTGCCTGTTGTGAGTGTGATCATCGCTTTCTTCAATGTCGACCGCAATCTCATCTTTTTAATAGTTGGCGACGATGGAAACCCTATCATGCAGCGGTGGAGGTTCGTTTTCAGTTTTGGATTACACTAAAGATATGCCTGTGAATGTATGTTCCCTTTTTTGATTGATTCACTCACATATGATGAGTAATTTTAGCGCTTTGTATGACGCTTTTTGCTATCCACAATCGCCCCTTCAGCATTTTTCTTCCCAGCTTTCGGTGTGGTCATATGGGAAATTAGATTTCTCTGTGGACCAGTAGCTTTCTTAGTTGATATTTGGAAATCTTGCATGAAATGCAGCTTGCGTTTTAGTTTATGCAATGGTTTGATTGTCGCAAGTGGTGCCTTGATGATAGTTTGGATGCAAATGGACTCAAGAATCAAATTACATCGCGCGCAAGTCATAATTCGCAGGTTCCTATTTTGGCTGTGAATCAGGTCTTAGCTGTTCCTATTTTGGCCGCTAATAAGGCCCTCTTTTTGTTTACTACACGATTCTCATTTGCGTTGCTGACGTCTCTCTGTTTTAGGTAGCGCGGGTGGAGCATTAGGGCCGTGTCACCCGGCATGGATTTGCAAGTCTCCGCCAGTGACGGAGCTCTAGAAAACTCGCTAACTACATGTTCGCTGTATTCACAAGGAAAAGGGAAAAATTTCTCAGCGAATAAGTAAGTTCCTTGCTTGTCGGAATCGGAATCTTCACCGCATTCCCGTCTACGATGTTTTAGTAATGATTGCATTTCAGTGTTAGCAGTATATCCTCCCATGGAAGTATCGGAGCGGGGGACCGAGTGAACGAGCTTGAATTCGAGCTAAAGCGTGCCTACGAGACCATAGCGGTCCAGAAAGCGAAGAACAATCGGCTAACGCACATGCAGAATGTTGTGGATTCCGAAGTACAAGAATTGACGGAAAAACTGTTTCAAGTCTGTTTCATGTGATGTTTACTTCATATTTTATGTGCCGTTTAGGAAGCCTACAAGATGGTAAATTCCGCAGAGGAGAGGCGTGAGAAGGCTGAAAAGCTGTTGGTTGAATCGAGACTCAAAGTGGATATGCTTACTGCAGAAGTGGATGCGCTGAAAGCGATCGTGAAAGCACCAACACAGAAATCTTCATTTTCGAACTCGTTCTTAAATGGATCATCATCGAAAACGACGCCTCTTCGTCGTGTGACCGGAAGAACACAGAAAGGCCAAGCCGATGGTTCCGTTACAGCTGTCTCATGCAGACTTCAAGAACGAGAGGTAAGGATTTGCTGGATTTGATTGTGTGTGACAACTTAAGTGCTTCAGATTGATCCCATCTATTATCGTGAATTTGTGGACTGGAAGGAAGACGGGATGAAGCTGGATCTGGAGTCACCGTTCTTATCACGCATCATCCGTGAGGACGTGAAGCCGTGTTTGACTTTCGACAATGAAGAGCTGTCGCAGAATATTCTAGAATCTATTGTATCGAATACGCTGGAACTGGAACCGTCGCACGACAAGAAGGTTACTGTCAGGTACGTCTGAACATTTCTGTGGTGTCCAAAATCTTTCTTTTTAACTTAGAAAGTGTGCTCTTACGAATGTGCAGAAGTTCTGTCCGTATAAGCTGCGCGTCAATTCGAGCAGTGATTGGGTCTACATCACTCTGCTGTGCCGGAACCGGGTAAGGATTCGGACATCTTATACTCATGTTGTTATCGTTTCTGATTTCAGGTCGCTTCGGTTTGTGACTTTTATTGCTACGTCAGATACATGAATTTGGGTATAGTGAAAGCCGGTCTGAATGATTCCTACTGGGACGTCATTTTCCACCGTAAGAATATGGCATTTTCAAAGTGCGGTCTTGGGTACGCGTCCAGTTCGAATGGGGGTTTCTGCTCATTTGCAGATTGAAATTCCCCTATCGCGGAAATTTATTATTATTGTCATCCCTGTTTTAATTATTATTTTTCGTCTTTCACAGTGTCATACCTTTTGATCATCTCAACTCCCCTCTGCTTATGGTGCTATTTCCAAAGTTTTTACGGTGCTACAAATGTACATAATTCGTCAGCCTTTTTATATGTACATATATATCGAATAAACGGTCGAATCCTTTTTTGTCTCGTTATCGCAGAGTTGAATCAATTGATTTCTCGCAAATACCTTGACCTGCAGACTTGTTCCGCTGCGTGGTGGTGCCCTTTCGCTCGGTTCGCTCACGCACGGCGAGACTGCGCGAGTTTTCGTTGCCTTCGACAGTGCAATAGTTGCTTTTGACGGTCGCCAACGGTCATGTTCCATCCTAAGAATGTGCTGATCACCGGTGGATGTGGATTTATAGGGTCTAATGTGCTCAACTATCTGTTCGGCGCATGGCCGCATGCCGAATTCTACAACATCGACAAGCTGATCCTGAACAGTGACGCGAACTACGTATCGGAGAAGGTGCGAAAGTCGGCTCGATATCACCTCGTCACCGCGGATATTCGCAACTCTCATGTTGTCTCCGATGTTCTCGTCGAGAAGAAGGTATGTTTTTTTATTTTGGGTGTGACCTTACCCTGTAAAATCTGGATTTCGTGATGACGTTACTTCCTCATCACCATCGAATCGGTCTGGTTTTCATGATTTCATTGCCTTGATTACATTGCGAGCTTTTGAATTCTAATTTGCGAATTTCAGATCGACACAGTGCTGCATTTCGCCGCTGACTGTACGTCAACTCGCTGCTACTCCGACCCCGTGGAAGCCTTGGAGAACAATGTGATCGCCTTCATCGATTTCCTTGAAGCCATCGCAAGTTATGGCAACGTGAAACGATTTATTCACGTCAGTACGGACGAAGTCTATGGCGACTCGGATCTGTCCGATGATGAAAAGGGGAAGACTGAATTCTCGATGCTGCGTCCAGGAAACCCGTACGCTGCAACCAAGGCGGCCTGTGAAGCCTATGTACATTCGTATCGTGTGTGCCACGATCTTCCGATCATCATTTTGCGAATCAACAATATCTATGGACCGAATCAGTGGGATGTCAAGGTATCGGATCCATGGATTTATCAAGTCTTAATGTTCTGATTTCAGGTTGTTCCGAGATTCATTGAAGTCGCGAAAAACAACGAGAAGTTCACGATTCAAGGAACCGGCGAGCAGCTTCGCTCATGGCTCTATGTGGATGACGCTGCTGCTGGAATACAGGCTGTCGTGGAGAAGGGTCTCATCGGCCAGATTTACAACTTGGGAACTTATTTCGAGATGAATGGTAACAGCAATATTTCGTATATTTTCGTGATACGCGTGATTTGTAGTTCTTAACTTGGCCCACGCTGTCCAGGCCGAAGTGGACAAACAGCTGAATCGGGCGCCTGGCAAGGTCGAATTCATTTCGATTCCGGATCGTCCATACAACGATCTGCGATACTTGATCGACATCAGCAAGGTGTACAACGAATTGGGATGGAGTCCGAAGGTTAGCTTCGAAGAAGGACTTCGCCGAGTCGTTGCTTCTGCACTCGCCCCACCTGGCCAGTCTCAGCGAATGGTGGTCGCTATTTATGGAGGCACTGGCTGGGTTGGTAGACAAACCCAGAAGCTACTCGAGGACAAGAACATTGTGTGCAAACTGGCCAATTGCCGTATTGGGAGGAATTCTGATCAAGAGGTATACCTGTGACTCTGTGAGTAGCTGAGGCTGAAGTTGTGTTTCAGGTCCGCGAGGAGCTGTTAAGCCTAAACGCCACTCACGTCGTTTGCTGTACGGGTCGAACTCATGGAGGTCAATTCAAGACCATCGAATATCTCGAAGGAGGAGCCGATAAAACGAACGAAAACATCCGCGACAACATGATGAGCTGCATCATCCTGGCGCACCTTTGTCGGAAGCTCGGAATCCACTACACCTACGTCGGAACTGGATACCTATTCGCCTATGACGAAGAGCACCCGATCGGCGGAAAACCGTTCGGCGACAACGATATACCCACGTTCTTCGGCAACTCTTACTCCGTCGTGAAGGGATTCACGGACCGTATGATGAATCAATTCTACTTCGGCGATACCAGCGAAGCCATCAACGCGCGAATCACTCTTCCGATCAACTACAACTTGGATGAAGACCGAAATCTACTGGCCAAGATTATCAACTACCGGCAGATTTTCGACATTCCCGTTTCGGTCACCATTCTGCCTGACTGTCTTCCCGCTTTGTTCTCCATTATGGAGCGTCGCTTTGGTGGAAGCTTGAATCTGGTGAACCCGAAGCCAATCAGTCTGCATGAGATTTTGCAACTTTTTAAGAAGGTGAGGCACATTGCAAATCATAATAATAAAAAAATTTTTCAGATTGCGAAAAACGATCTACCCGACTATGAAGTCGTGGGCGTGGACAGCGAGAAAGGTGCCCTGCTGATGCGAACCAAGGGCAACTGCGCTTTGGACACGAAGCTGCTCGAGAAGCTGTATCCGGCGATCCCGTCCAGCTTCGATTCATTGGAAGCGGCGTTCAAGACCATGAAGAATTAGCAAGGCGGACTGCCATATAAGTTTTATAAATTCCGTAAATTTCAGTTCGGATTCTAAAGAATAAAAGGAGAACTTATGTAATACTGTAACCTTTATGAAGGGCACAAACGTGTAATTTCAGCGACTGCACTTTTGACGACGTCGGACATGAAGAACTGGTTATGAGGCATGTGAAGCGAATATTGCATAGGGGATCTGCGATGATAAGCGCGTCACAGAATGGGTGCTGTTGATGTTTTGCTCTTTTTCTTCCTCGTTTACTTATTTCTGGACATGCGAAACGCGCGTCCATTTTGTTTATTGTCATCGATCAAAAGACGAAAAAAACGAAAGTGATAAGAAAGAAGTGAGGGGGCCCATGGCGGGTGCTGTAGTGGATCTGTCCGCTAGGTAGACGAGAAGGGTAAAGAGCAGTGGAAATATGTGCGGGAGTGCGTGCATCTCGGGCGCGTGTGTTTGTCTGTTCTTTCAGTTCCTATTTACTCGTCTTCACTACTTAATTTCACTGTTTTAGGCATGAATGGTGACGCCTCTTTCCGCCTCAATCTGAGGAAAAACAGATTCGGGAAACTGTACTGCAAGGTCGTCCTCACTGGAGGTCCGTGCTCAGGTTAGCTTCAAATCAACTTCAGCGCTTGTTGATCTAATTGTGCTTAGGGAAGACAACAATTGTCGGCAACTTGGCGCAACGAATCGCAGAGAAGTTCGGGAAGACCTGGCAAGCGTTCACTGTGACTGAAGCTTCCACTCTGTTGTATTCTGGAGGTGTGTCAAGGCGTTCTATGACTCCGGAACAGAAAGCGGTGTGGCAGAAAGACATCTTACAGACGATCTTCCGACTTGAGGATGTTTTTGAGAAGATCGCTATCAACGAAGTAAGTCCTTTGTGATTTCATGTTTGACTAATGTGTATGCAGGACAAGAGGAACACAATCATTATCTGCGACCGCGGCGGCATGGATCCGAAAGTGTTTGCTGAAGAAGCTCAATGGAAACTCATCATGGAACATCTCGGCGTGACTGAACCCGAAATTCTCGATCGCTATGACCTTGTCTTGCGCCTGCACACAGCTCCCAGGTAAATGCAGTTTGGTGCACAATTTGAACCCGCCTTTTTCCAGCGATCGATATAACAATAGAACGAACGGAGCGAGAAGAGAGTCTTTCGAAGAAGCCGCAAAGGTGAACACTCGCTATGACGCAATCTGGAAGGAGCATCCGTTGTTTTGCTCTATCACGGCTAATGACAACTTGGAGGAAAAGGAGAATGAGGCATTTGACAAAATCACGGAGTTCATTGAGCAGGTCAGCTAATGAGGGAGTATTGTTGTTACGGATCCTTTCGGTGTTGTTATTTTGTTGATCTTACGGATATCTTGCGAGTTTTATATAAACCTAATCCAAAAAGCGGTTGTTCGAAATGGTTCCATTGCGTCATTCTTCGATTTCGTTATTGTCAGGAGGGTTGAGACTGTCTTCGTTATTTGCCTCTGGGCCCTCTGCGTTCTCTGGGGTTTCTGGGGTCTCTGGGGTCTCTGGACCTCCTTCGGCAGCTTCAACTTCCCCTTCGTTTTCCGTGTTTTCGTCTGGCTGAGATTCTTCAGGCTCTTCATTTCCATCCTCTTCGTCCGGCGGTAGATCGGTCTTAGCACATTCTACCTAAACAGGGTCTTTGCTCAATCTGTAGATCCCGATCGCCTCAAGTCGGATCCGGGATTCGAGCAACTTACAAGGGCAAAGCTGTCCATGAGGTCTCCGAACGTGAACGTCTCGTAGACCTGCGCCTTAGCCAGCATTTCCACAGTCTGCTTATCGATCTCCGTCAAATCGCGATATATGGAGAAGATCTCCGGAAGGTTTGAAGCTCTTGTCAGGCGATCCACAAACTCGGTCAGAATATTCTGTTGGGTCTCGTTGAGGTTGAATTTCGCTTTGAACAAGACTATGCGAAGATTGTTCTCCAACAGCGTGACTTCGGGATCAATCAGACTTGGTGATAGTAATTTCTCGGTCTTCTGTATAGGGTACACCTGAAACATAACCATCAGTTGGATCCATGGGACTCCTTTCCGTACCTTTCGAGCCAATAAGAACAGGTCCATCAAGAAAGTGCCGTTTTCCAGTTTTTCGCGTACAAACTGGTCTCTTAGCAAGTAGTTTTGTCTCATTAGAGGCAGCATGTGATCATACATACGTTCCAGCTTTTCCATACTGCTCAGGTCCTGGTCGATTAGGATCGATCGGACAGAGTTCAGCACTTGGGTGTAGTCATAACGGAGCCATGGGTACTTGGGGTAGCTTTTGATGAGGGACATCATTAGAGGACACTTGTCTTCTGAGCATTCTAATATGTGATCCAGAGTTTTCAACTTTTCCTGAAACCAGATTCAAATCCACTTTGTCATGTATGAAACGCACCAGAAGGAAGAGACGAGTCACTGACTGCACATCCTTGCACCAACCGAGCGAAATATTCAAAATCGCAGGTGAATACTGTTGATGGCTGGAAACAAGCAGGAAACTGAGAACACGCCGGGCCGTCGTGTTCAGCAAGTGGGTGACTGATGTCTCTTCTTCAGCAACCAGCGAAGCTACGAAATCCGTCCATTCTCCACGAGCTTGTGAATCGTTGATGGAATTCGCAAACCGCAAGAGTTTCATAGTGAGGTCGATCTGTATGCTCTCTGGGTCTCTTTCCAACAGCAGCTCAAACGGGATGCAGCCTGTACATGAGTCAAAATCATCCAGGAACCTTTTGGTTATTCGTCCTTTTCCGGTCGCATCTCTTCTGATAGCGGTAACGTTACCTTCTAAAATGGGGAATCAGGAGTTTGTTCAGTAAACCCAACTTACCTTCGACAAACGAAGAGCAACTCGAAAAAAATATACTCGTCAATATTACGAGAAAAAACATGATCAAACAGCAAAGAGTCGGGAGCGAGAGACTTGCATGTGTACATGCAAATGACGGTACGCCCGTGCGGCAGCATAATGC
>KN166739.1:33609-45572 GCA_000757745.1 Steinernema scapterisci | reverse complement strand
TTCGTGCCAAGTTTCAGCCAAATCTGAGGGGGCCACATGGGACCCTTCCCTTGTGAGAGGGGTTTCTCGATAAGGAAGACGTTTTTTAAGTATTAGAGAACGATATTAAACACGTTAAAGTGGCCTGGCTTTTGTTTAGAAGCTTCTGAAGGTGCGCAATAACAATGTAGAAGCTGGCACCCTGTGGTTATGTTTGGCTGATGTTGTGACTTTAGACGGCTGTGGAGCAAATCGAGGATGCTGGTTTCAGCCATCCAATTGTGAATCTGCGTCAAACGCTACAGGCGAAAACTTGCCTCCGACATGCGACGTTTATCAATCTTGGACGGTCAACATCTCCGGAATCTCATTTCACATGATGGCCAGAGTGGCAGATGTTTCCACACCTGACAATGGCCGCTATGCTGCTTTGGCTTTCTCTAAGGATAAACGAATGGTAGATTCTAACTGACTCAGAGTCAGTTAATATGAATTCTTGACTTCAGGGTGACGACACCGTCATCCAGTGCATGGTAAAACCAAACGGGGATTCAGCGGTTTACGTTGGATACAATGACGGAGCAGATAACGTCGTCATGTTCGAGGTGAGTCAGGGTGCAAAAGAACAAACTAGAAACACATATTCTAGGCTTCGCGGCAGCTGCTAAATCAAACTTCAGTGACCTACATTAATGGAATATTATCTTGCCGTGGATTTTGGAACTTTGCAGCTTGGTCGAACTTGTCGACGTCCGATCGCATGATTTTTGAGCTAGATGGCAGCGGCTCGTCGTTTCACCTGTTGTCTGCACGTGGAGGTGCAGATCCCAGAAGTGGGTAATTTGCAGTTTTTGCTAAACTTCAGCACACTTGAGAAAATAGTGCACCTGTTGCAATAGGTGCAGCTCACAAACGGTCAAATCTGAGATAACGGAAGGTTACGATGTGGCTTAAAAGTTCTAAAAGCCAAGAAAATGACTGTTTCATATCTTTAGCGATGGACCTCATGGCGCACCAGATCACCGACGGCGTCAAATTCCCATTCATCTCTTCGTCTGCCATCAGCTTCCACTCCGACTCGCCAAACGTGGCTTCATGGATTCACACAATGGAACAGTCATTAGTTCCCAGACGGACAAGACACATTTTTGCTATTATCCATGGTGACCCCGACACTTAACTTACCGTTCTAACCTCCCTCTTCCAGGAGTCCTCATGCTCTGTGGCTGGTGGGTGTTTGGCTCTACCGGAATCCTTATCGCACGATATGGAAAAAGAGCGGACAGCGCGCTGTGGTTCCACTTACATCGTCTCTGTTTGGCGATTTCCTTTCTTATGCAGACTGCAGCTTTTGTGCTTATATTCGTGCAGGCGAGAACCATATATTCGACTTGCACTAACGCATGTGGGATTAAGGTAAGATTGCTTGTTTCCCCATGCACGGCAGGTGCTTTTGTCCTTGCAAAGATGTGACTCATAACTTTCTGACCTAAGTCAGACTTGCTAATCGTATTTTTGGCTTTTTAGGACTTGTCGAAAGTTTACCATTCTATATTGGGAACAGTTGTCTATGGTCTGACTATAATGCAGTTGATGGCAGGCTTGTTCCGTCCTGGCAAGGACTCATCTCTGCGACCTTTCTTCAATATACTCCACCGAGGAAATGGGTTCATCTGTTGGATTGGTGCAAGTAGGTCCTATCTCAAGCCAGCCAAATACGAAAGACCTCAAATGTGATTTCAGCGATCTGTTGTTTCCTAGCAGTACAACTTGGCAAAACCGGTCTTTTTACAATTTTCAACATGATACCTTATTACGTCATGACGGGAGCGGTCGTAAGCTTCATAATCGTCCTTGTTCTTTTGGAACTCATCTACAAGAGACACTCGGACGACTGCTCAAGCGACATTTTAGACCAACCGGTAAGAAATTACGTGTGATTTGATTAACTTTTTTCTATTTTTAGATTTGTCCATTTGTACTTATCGTTTCGCTCAATGCGCTCATTGGATTAGGGGTCACGGCTGCTTGTGCTTATATGATGGTTGGAGCATATCATGCTTATGGCTTTGATTGATGTCTTAAATGTTAAAATCTTACAAAATAAACGTTTTTTGTTAGATTTTAGCTACTATTCTAAGTTGCCAAATGTGGCTTTGTGGGTTTAACCCCGAACCGGAAAACTCAGAAAAAGTGTTGTAGGGTACATGCTATAGGTCTCAGTAATACTTAAAAATGAGATTATGCATTAGGTGTCACTTAGTGCTTACTAATTTCAACTTTCATGTTTGACACCAGCTGCATTTACTTTCATATGTCGCAAAGTGCAGGCTGAAATGCTCAAGAAGACAGCTCTGTAACTGGGCGTATTTTTCGCTTAGGCACCTTTACAAGCTATCAAGCCTTTTTCTGCGTTTGTCTGTTTTTGGACTATCTGCTTTCAACAAAATGGTAGCTAGTGCCTAATTTGGCTTTACCTAAAAATTGGTGTTCGGGTGCTGATCTAAGGCTAAAGGCAACTATTGAAGCTTCTTGTGGGACTGTTTTGAGCGTAACAGCAGCAGGTTAGCCTCTATGGTTTCATGGTCTGCACCCCGTCTCTCCTTAACCCTAGACTTAAGCTTGTAGCAGTTCCTTGGATTTGACAGGTTTGACTAGCTAATCGGATAAAGAGACGTGAAAAGCAAATTGGCAGAAAAAGCTAAATTCCGTTTGCTCACGACGTAGTTGACAGCTCACCAATCTTGGCTATCGAAAGTAAAAAAATGCTTTTTTGAGTTTTAAGTTCAATTCAAGGACATTCAAAAGATCAAGCTAGTAAAATCTTGTGTAGTTAACATTTTCATTCAAGCCTTGAAGTAAAAAGTCGTCTTAAACTTTGTTTGAAGACAAACCGTTTTTCTCTAAAGGAGTTTTATTGCAACATCCGTAAATTTACCCATTTTTTATGCACCTGCTCCACACTGTTCGAGAAAAAGTCCCGTCTTCACATCCGCTCCTGCATATAAATTTGTCCCGAACTGGCGCCTGGAGTTTTGCAATCTAACCAGATGCTTTTTCCGCTATTCCGTAGCGGTGGTCTTGTTTGATGTAGGTTAAAATTCATTTGTCAACCAATTTTAAGCTGGATTCCTGTTTAAGCAAATTGACGTTTCATCCTCCGTAATCAATGTAATGGACCAAACAAAGATTCATGTTTAAACAAAATTTTTAATACCATTTTAAAATTAAGAATGTTTCCAGCGCAATGAACAAGCATGTTTATTGGATTAACGGGTTAAGTGCCTTGGAACAATAATTTTCTAATGGCTGAGAATTTGATTTTGCCTTAAAATTTATGTGCGGGATAGAATTGCCATTTTTTGCTTTATTGGCCGTGGACGGTCAGGCCTGCACAATTTAAAAAAGTAGCGTTTGCTCAAAAGAGTTTTGTTCAAGACTGTTATAAACTCAATTTGAAGGCTGAAGTTTTGATACTAACAGAAACTGTCACTAACACATTGAGCTTTGGCACATTTGTAGGGTTATTCTAAAATGCACGTTGCCAAGATCTTATGTGTCTTGTTGCACCTGCTAGCTTGTTAAAGGTTCAACTATAAAATCAAGGCTTTCAATTCACCGTTTATTAAACGTGTCTTTGCTTCAAAAACACATATTTCATTTTTGGGTTTTCAAGTTTCTTATAAGCTGAAAACTTGAAGATTGACTCCAACTAACAACCTCAACTTGCGTAGACTACTAAAATATGATGTCTTGTAAGTCACTTGCTTACGTATCTCTAGATAACAGGTTACATCCCGTTAGCGGAAGAGCCTTAAATGTAGGTTGTTCAGATGTCACGTTAATTAATCATTTTTTGGGAGTTAAAGGACGTTTCTAGGACACTTAGAAAGAGTTGAGTAGACGTCTATAATTTAGTAAGATCTATTTAAATTTATACCGCTGAATACATACCGTATTAACATCAAACGTCACAGGAAAAAGTGTGCTTTATTACCTGATTTGCTAATAAAAATGTAGTTGAATTAATTAAGACCTCCCTGGGTTTCCCGATCTGTGTCTTTTGTACAGGTCACTCCTATTGAGTTAGTGCACCCTTCCGCGTTTAAAAAAGCTTTCAGTTCGGTGATGTGCGAACGTTCTTAAAAATATTAAAATGCTCTTATGCTCTCATTTCCTGCTAAAGCTAGCAGCGCTTAGGCTATCATTGCGAGTGGTTTTTGGTGCAGAGCTGATGAGAGCAAAAGACCAACTTGTTTTGCAGTTTTAGCGTTTACGTGGTTTTACGTAATTGTCATTATTTCCTATTTCTGGACTAAATCACTGTTTTTAAGCGCAGTTTTGGTGTGCTAGAAGTATCTAATTACGACTCTTCTGTGGAAGATGTTCTCAAGCGTCATTCTAAGCGTTTGTTGTTGTCGTGGTTGCACCTAGAGCACGGGTTTGGGTAATTTAGTTCTTATCTACAGTAACCCCAAGTTTTAGATTTTACGGTTAATGTGTTTTTATGTTTGTAATTTGAGGCTTTCAAGCTTTGGCTATATGATTGGCTGTTGTTGGCTTGCCTAGATTGGGTCGGGTTGTCTAGAAGAGGACCAGGTGTGGTCCCTTTCGTTTGCTGAAAGTCATAGGTTAGCCATAGGTTAGTCATAAAGTTGTCTAAGAAAGCTTCAGAGTTTTTGCAGCTGCTCGAATCCTAACGGAGGCAAGTTCTAAACACAAAAATGCCAATTTCAAGACATAGCTTAAGGCTTAGGTTTGTAAAAGTAAAAGCTTAGGTTTGAAGCAGTAGGTAGGTGATCAAGTCTGCTTCCAAGACCCGGCACTGAGCACAAAAACGCTACTTCGAGACACTACCTACTGCATCCATACAATTTCTGAGTGAACCGTTGAATTCTGAGCATCTAAACTTGCACATAGGCTTTGCTTCAAAACCGGCATTTTAAAATGTTAAAAACTGTTTACTGCTTGGGGTCAGAACGGGACCAACCAAGGGCTACTTCTTTACCCAATTTTAGCCAAAAGGACACACCACATCTGCTGCAATAAATGCAATTTTTTAATAGCTGATTAAGACTAAGTTAAAACCCCAATCTGACCTTTTTGTGCACACTCCTGCAAGCCTTCCACGCGACTCAAAAACACAGATGGTTTTTCCAATGCTTCATTCAAAAAACACCAGTTGTTTCTAGAAAAGCCCCACCAACGCTTAAAAACTTCTGACATTTACTTCATTAGCGCATTAATGGATTCTTTGAACTGACGTTAGCGGTAATTTTCACTTGGGGCGTACGACGCAGATGTTGCTTATTTGAGGCTAGATCAGCATCTCGGCCAGTCAGTGTTGTTATTTGGCGTTGCACCTGCATTGTGGACAACAGGCCTTTGTTGCGTGTTGGGTGAAGGGCGCGTTGAGGGTGGACAGCGTGATATAATAAGAGATTAGAGTTCAGCTTTATGTGAGTTTATGTGAGTGTGATATTTGCTAATGCCGGATAATTTCAATATGCTATGGTCTCATTTTACGCGAACGGCGCGAACGCTCGTTTAGCCAGTTTCATTAAAACGAAAACTCATGGACTCACTGAACGGGCTCTACTTTTTTTGCGTTTTCGTGCACATCACTTTCACGATTTTTTGTGTCCAAAAACAGACTAATATCCATGACAAACCAAGATGAAAACGGCTGATAAAAATGACGCGAGCGGGTTTTTCTTGCACATGCACAAAGCCCGCCGGCTTTCAGGACATTGTGTGGACTTTGGACGTAATTGTTGATTAACATGCGGAAATGCCCATTAATAGCATCTTCGTTTTCTTCGACAACGATTGCTGGTTGAATGCCTTTTAATTATTTGACTCACGGCGGGCATAGTTGGCGAGTTTGGCGCTTAGCTTGTTTAAGTTGAATTGGAGACAGGATTGCTTAGATTGGGACGGAAAGCTTTAAAACCGAATGCTCCACTAACAAGGTTAAAACAGCGTTTTTAGGACCAGGCTCCCACCGCGACATTTCAGATAGCGCAGTCGGTAACGCGTTGGTTTGACAGTTTGACCTCGTGGGTTCGAATCCTCTAAGAGCCTAACTTTTTCTCTCGCGTTTCCTAGTAGCTTTTCCTTTTTTGTCATCTTTTTACTGCGGAATGTGCTGATAAGCAAAACCCGCAAGAAAACGCGAGAAAAAAGCTAGAGAAAAAGATTGGCTCTGAGAGGATTCGAACCCGCGGGTCAAAACTGTCAAACCAACGCGTTACCGACTGCGCCATCTGAAATGTCGTGGTGGGAGCCTGGACCTAAAAACGATGTATTTAACCCCATTTTCCTCATTTTGCGAAAATTAGACTTAGCCTATCTTGTTCAGCTCGTCGAGCTCTACAAGATAGGCTTAAAAAGTTTCAGATCCCAGACTGACACTTTTTTGGTTTCAAGTTGAAGTCCTAGTTCAAAGAACTCGGCCTAATGACATTAACAAAGCCTGAAAACTTCCAGAAAGTAATTAAATTTAAAACGTGACGTAAATCACCGTTTGGCTTTGGTAATTACCGTTCGATTCAGCCTTGCAAAGAAGTGAATAAACTTTCAGGTTTATGGTCGTAACATCATCATTATACACGTAAGGCGAGCCGTGGTTCCACCTGTCCCGCGGCGTGGTGTTGGTTATATTGTTTTGCTATTTAGTCGTTAGTCGAAGAAGTTGAAATGGATGTCGAACACTTCGACAGGGCTCAGATCGACAAGCTGCCTATGGTCATCTTCTTCCATGAAGTCAACTTTTACATGGGAATCGCCGCTACTGTTTGTAATATCCTTCTTCTACTTGTTTTCTTGACATATCCGCTCTTCAGGGGCAAATACAAGGTAACCTAACAACATGAAAACGCTCTAACTTTTGTTGTTTTAGCTGCTCATAACACTAGCCACAGCAGACTGCGTGAACACAGTCGGAATTCTGCTCATGGGTCAAAATCGGATCGAGATGTACTCTCACGTCTATTACAGTGGAATCGCGCCATTCAGAACCTCTTGGGATTGTGCCACTGAAGCATGGCTTACAGTCAAACTAATAGGTGGGAACACTCTCAGAAGATGGACATGATCATAGCTTTTCAGGCGACCTCTGGCCTCCAGTGATCCATATCATCATGGGGTGCGAACGTCTGTTCTCCATCATGGCGCCAGTGTGGTATCGGAAGAAGATGGAAAAGAGGTCGGTGTCAAAATTATAAAAATTTTAAGAATTTTGACTGCTAAGTTTTTGTCCACACTAAGTTTAAACTGAGTTGCTGAGCTAGAGAGAACTGAGATCTAAGAGGGAACTTTCGGGGAAACTAAGGATCTTACCTAATGGCAGCTGCCTTGACCCTATATCTGTGTCGGCTTCCACTCAAATCCGTGAAGTCACTATCTGAGCGTTTCCTTTTTGGCGTCTTTTTAACTTTTATTAACTTTTTTTATTGACAAAGAAAAAATTGACTGGTTGAAAAACATTAAAAACACAATTTCGAATAAGTCACTCCACTCAGAAACTGACTGAGACTCATACCCGAAGTGCCACGTCTATTATAGTAGTGAACAGTCAACATATCCTTTTTCTCCCTCGTCGTAAAATACAAAGACCTCCAATGACCGGTATCCTGGTGACAATGCAGATAACTGCCCATCTCCAAATCGACCATTTTCAAGTACGCTTTTGCTTCTAGAGACTTTCCCCTCATCTTCTTTGGGTAGTTAAGCCAACGTTCAATGGCTGGACAAATGATGTCCGTATCGTTCTCTTCCATCGAGAGAGTTCGGAACTGTTCTTGGGAGAACAGGCCAACAATCATTTGTGCTTCCTCGTCGGTGTAATTGCTTGAATACAAGTAGAGTCTTTCGAGTTGCTGGTTTTCAATCACGTTCTGGAGCAAAATCATTAGGGGATCGGATAGGTCTGCATAGATTGAGAGGTCCTTCATGTTCTTCCAAGTCGATACGTAGTCGATCCAATTGTCATGAAACTCAGACGTGTAGATACTGACCGGCAAGTTTGCGTTTAGGGCAAACAGCCTGTTGAATAGGTTGTGATCAATTTTGTCATTTTCACAACTCAAAAGACAAATGATGTTATCGAGCACAAACTTGCTGGGGTAGTTCTTGCGTTCTTGGCCGAGAATCTCATTGTTTCTTCCGTCGTGGTACTTGATCTCGGTCAGCTTGTCTTCTTTGATCAAGAGCCTCCGGTTGCTGTGCTTTTCCAGAACGAATTTTGCAGTTTTTGAGTACTTCTCGGAGAGGTGTACCATAGCTTTCGGAGTTCTTGTGTGCATCAATAGGAGCGTGACAGTTTCGACGAAAGTTGTGGGAACGTGGTCCATATCTGAAATCGAAAATCATTAAGAATGGCAAGTTGGGGACGGGATCGCGAAGCCAAGACTGCACAGAACCGCGAAAAAGGGTGTGAAAGCAATGCGCTGCCATTCTGTCAAATGCGTCCCAAAACGAACGAATTTGGAAGAGTTCTATTAAACCGAAAAGAGTGCGGAAAACTACTAGATAAAGTGGATTTGTAATGCTTAGTTTGACTCTTATCACAGCGAAAACAGTGCGATGCTAGCGGTTTCTGGCAATGAAATGAACTAACAAGGAAGGTACACAAAGTGTCCCACGCCTAATGAGCTGAAATGTGGCGTGAAGGTGGATCCATGAGAGGATAAGAAATTCCTGACATTCCAGCGGCTTCCGTGAAGTCTGTGGCTCCAACGAGCTGTTTGAAAGCTGCAACTCATGCTGCAACGCATGCAAACTGCCTTCTCCTATACAAATCGAGAGTCGCATCGGTTTTTTGTACGCAACGCGATGACTTTCAAACAGTTTGTTTGAGCCATAGGCTAAACGAGAGCCGCTTGGATTTCGAAAATATCTTACCCTCCCATAGGTTCAGCTTTCTGTCAAATATCAGCTCCTTTTGGCGTTGGACACTTTGTGGACATTCCTTGTAAGGGATGTAATTTGTTACCTATGTTAAGTTACCTTAACACTTAAGTAACTGTAGTGGGCAATCAAGTGAGCAGCCTTGGCATGCTCCAAATACCTAAATTCGAGTCAATAATACAGTACTTGGCTCGTACCTAACCTATACCATTTCAGGTTCGTTCTGGTCATCACTGCCACCATCATCTTCGTTGCCGCCTCCATTGCCGTCGCTTTCCTTATCGCTTGGCTCAACAAGGACAATGGTCCTGTTGACTACTACTGTGGAAGAAAGGCAGCTTTCTCAAGAGCCTTCGGCTCTTATGTCTACGCTGGAAACGTCTTTGGCTATACTTTAGGATTTGTCTTAAACTTTGTTGCCTATTGGAAAGCGCATGTTTTGAAAAAATCCAGGTTATCATAACGCCCAGCAAGTCATAAGTCAGATCTGATTTCAGTTCCAGGACTGCCATAAGCCATCTGCGTCGGATCCGTTACTATCTGTTAATCTCGTTCTTTTCCACAGTTTTGGTTTCCGTTCCTAATTTCATCTCTCTGTTTTCGGCTTGGATCAAGGACGTAAGTAGTTAATTACCTTAACAGGATTCTCTGAAAGGCGACTTGTTTACAGGTGGACAACGCAATCTCAAAACCAGCTGTTTGGGCGACTTCCGTGAACTCTTCTATCAATCTCTTTGTTTACATAGCTCTCAACGCCGAATTCCGCCAACGCTGTTTGCAAATTTTTAAGATCCGTTGCAAGTTCTACCGGTCAGGCAACGCCGTCCATAACATTACCACGGTCCCCACCCGCGTCAGTGTTGTGAGTTTTCGTACTGCGGCACCCATCTGAACCCATCACCAGACCACGCTATCCATTTTCCGCTCTCTTTCTAGTCAGTTTTGACAAACCATATCCACTAACTGTCATGCTTCGTTTAGACTCCAAAACCGCTAAATCCATTCGGACTCAGATGCATTATCGCACCGAAGCTATCTGTGCTTCCACGATCTTCCGACACCTGAACCGAACTTTGGAGAAGTTCAACTTTCCCAAGTCTTCCAGCTGACAAATCACACGATACGTTGAATGTTTTGTGCACATGCGGGTGAAGAAGATATCAATTAAGATGCGCTGGAATAAAAGTCTCCCTTTGTGTTGTACGTCAAAGGTTCGAATCTGGAACACGCGACGCCGTGGCAGTGAAAGTGATGCAAAAAAGGCAACCGGCCGAGAAATTTGACAGTTTAATTAGACGGCACTAAGTTGTGGTTTCAAACAGATTGATATTCGGTCATGTGAAGAGGGGACTTAATTGCGCGAGTCTTATCATTTAAGATCTGGGATGCGCTCGCTTCCTGATGGTTTTGCGACTCTAGGATGTGTCTCGCGGGTGTTTTCAGGGATTCCGTTATAAGGCCTTAAACATCGACTTCCAGAAAGTCAGGAAATAACTTAAAATAAGCCCCGAAAATGGCTATTTTTATGACTTTCTTGCCTAAGAAGTCTTAATGACTCTCTGCGGTTTTCGGGTAAGTCGGCAATCGGGAAGGAAACAATTTTCGCTAGTCATAAAAGTTTCCCGTAAACCTCAAATGTCCTTTGACTGTTAATTCGCTGACCTGTCGTAATTTGCTAATGGATTTTCGTCTTGTAATAGTTCACTGGTGACATAAGGATTATGATCCCGAATCAGTTTGTGACGATTTTTACTTCTTCGGGAAGTGGTCTTTTTCGGTCTGTCGTAATTTAGACGCAGAAGGCTGAACTTAAGAATCTGTCTGTGGTTAGATTTGTCGTTATTCTTACTTTTTAAGTTTAAAAATGAGCGTATCTTTGCTTTTTGTGTTAAAATATACACGGCTTTGGCTTACTTTTATTCTGTCAGCTTTAGTGATTTTTATGTCAAGCTTCAACTAGGTCATAAAAAAGCACTTGGGACCATTTTCTTGTTAGACAGAAGTTAGACAAAAGGCAATCATAGGGTCATAAGCTTTGAAAAATGGCCCTTTCTTCCTAGCCATTGGAGAAGATCATTGGGTTTCAATTCTAAGATATCGGTTCTTGTGGTAGTCTGAAATACGGCTCAAACAGCACTAACTTTGTCTTAAACGCGTACTGAATGAGACAAAAATATATCAAATCAAGCAATTTTTGGACTTTGAAATGAGTCAACTTTGCTCTGTCTTAGCCCAGGAACGGCTTTTGCTTACTTTCAGTCTTGGTTTAGTTAATGTCATGTTAAGCTTTAACGAAGAGGGACCGTTTCCTTGTTAGACAGAGCTTAGACGAAAGGCAATCATAAGCGTTGGAAAATGGCCTTTTCTCCCTAGATATTTGAAAAAACCATTAGGTCTCAATGCTTAGATATCGGTTCTCGCGGTTATCTTAAATACGGCTCGAACAGCACTAACGGCTTTGGCCTAGTTTCAGTCTCATTCTAGTCAGTTTCATGGCAGGCTTCAACCAAGACTGATAGAAGCAGTTGGGACCGTTCCCAAGCTGGCAGGACTTGCTAAAGGCAATTATGGGAGCATGAGCTTCAGAAAACGGACCTTTCTTCCTAGCCATTTGAGAAGACGATTAGGTCTCAGTGCTAGGTATCAGTTCTCGGGGTTGTCTCAAATGCGGCTAACCCAGCCCCAAATCTGTCTTAACCACAAAGGATCGTGTGTACCATGATATGGGCTGAATCCCAACTATTCATCTCTTCCCTGAAACATAGGGAACGGGTTTTTTCCCGTGCTTGGTTTCATTCAATCCCTTTCTTCAACTTTCCATTTCCTCGAAGACGCTCCGTGGAAAACCAACACCGAACCATTCGATCAGGAGCCCGGAAATCGTCGCTTTCCGCGGCAATGTCCGCGCCTGAGCAGTCATCATCAGCAGCTCGTTTTCGCGCGCTCGCGTTGTCCATCTCCCGCAATCAACCTGTGCTGCAAAGAAACACATGTCGAATTGATACGCGAAACGATACTTTCGCGCGCGAGCACTTGATATAGTAAGGGGGAGACTGTTTTGTCAAAGAGAGATC
>KN166739.1:0-32748 GCA_000757745.1 Steinernema scapterisci | reverse complement strand
GCCCGATTCCAGGTCGGTAGGAACATAATTCCCTATTCAAGGTTTAAAAAGGAGTTGGTGAAAAAGCAGAAAAAGCATGACTCTAAGGTCAAACTGGTAAGCTTCAAGCCCAGACCAAGCCCAAATACCTCCTTGCTATTTTCAGACTAAACTTCAAGTGGTTGACGGAAGCAGCCAACACGAAGCTGTCCTAAACACCCTTATGGTAGCTCCCCTGGATGCAGAAACAGGTCCAACACGCACTGGCGGTTCACTTACAGTTACTGTTAAACCAGCACTTGGGTCATCAACAACCACGTCTCCTCCACCTCCTCCAACTACAGCTTCAACGACCTCAGCACCTAAAATAACAACCCAAGCAACTCGCTTGAATGTAGAGTCAAGGAAAACAGTTGCACCTTTGATGACTACCAGGGTGGTGACTATCATTAAACCCAACGTGCCAGTTCCGATCAAGATCAGAAAGATCAAGTTTCGACCTGTGGCAGAGAGGTTTAGGGCACCGACGGTTACTTCACCTAACCCTGTGAGTTCTCAAGGGTTTGCTTCGAAGGCTTCGATTCCAGAGGGGAACGCGATTGTCGAACAAGGTGAGGTCTGAGGTTTAAAGCTCAATAAAATCTAGAGAAGAGCTCATTTCGAGCTTCAGATATATGTGATCTTTACATTGTAAGGTCCGATCTGACAGCCTGAGACCTTTTCAGAGCCACCCGCATCACCGACCACTTCGCTCACACTTCCACCTGTAGAACTCACACCCCCAAAACCTGCAGAACCAACTTCTGCGTCTGCAGAAACTCCGACCTCAAAACCATATGTCACAGGACCAGTGCCAGTTTCCAGCACCACCGAAACGCCCGAGACCACCACTCCGAAAGTCAACGAGCTTAAGCCTGTAAAGAAGATTCAAGAGCACATTTTCACTTCTCGTAAGTCAACTTCTATAGCTCCAAAATTGGACACAAATTTTCCAGTTCCCGAAAAGCTGTTTGTTGGCCGAAACTACGTCCCAAAGGCTCTCTACACAAAACAGGAACGTCTGATCAAGAAGAAGATGGAAGAGGAGGAGAAGGAGAGACTGAAGAAGATCAAAGAGATGCCCCCACCTGTACCACCCACATCCCCAAAACCTGCAGAACCAGCTTCTGCGCCTGCAGAAACTCCGACCCCAAAACCATATGCCACAGGACCAGAGCCAGTTTCCAGTACCACCGAAACCGTCTACAAAGGTTGGCCAAAATGGGTTTAAACTTAAAATTTCTGGTTTCTCAGATCTGCAAAAAATATCGGCAAATGCTTCTGATCTGCCCTTACCACCTGAGAGCTTAATCAACTCTGTGATAGCCGACGTAAAGCCAAAAGTGGTGCCCGAGCCGTCGAAGAGCTCTGATCACTTCGTTGCCAATGAGAGGATTCTACAGAGGACTACTAAGACTCTAACTACACGTAAGTTCGATTCTAATTACGGCCAAAGTCAAGCAAAACTTCAAACTTTCAAATGTTTGATACCGCCTTAAAGTGGTGACTGACCTTTGGCCTACACGCCGCGGCTGAAACTTCACGTACAAACCGCATAACCAAAAAAGCCCTGTTTAGGAAAAACCACAATCTTCCTGCCTTCTCCAACGCCCCAGCCACCGACCACCAACAAAGAACGTCCTTCGACTACGCGGCCCACTGAAGACCCCAGCAAAGCCTCCACACAGTCACTCTCCAGCTTCTCGCAACCACTCTTCTTAACACCGACATCTCGACATCCCATTACCCAATTGCCTGTCGGAAACCCGACTGTAAGTGGATGGCGTTGGATGACAGTTTAATGTGATTTATTGTCAGCTCTCCTCGCAATCGCGTCTCCAACAACGTCGCTCAAGAATTAACTATCTGAACTTTACGCCTTCGCCGAGAAAACCGAACGGACGAAAATTGGTACTGTTCGATGCCGCCGACCATTAATTATCAAGGTGTTTAGAACCGATTTCACCGAACCGGTCGACACTTCATCTCGCCGAAAACAGGACAACTCGTTCGGGCGCACTTTGTGGCTTCTGTACGACGATTCGTAGCTCGCTTAAAGCATCACTAAGGAATTAGCTGTATTGAGGAGAGAAAATGCCAAATCGTTGTTGACGCAGAAACTTGTATATAATGCAGACGTGAATAATATATTTTATTAGTATTAAATAGTCATAGTTTCCATCTTAGTGTCAAAAAGGCGGTTTGGTTAAGAATCGAAATGACATCAGGGCCCGAATCCGAGTTAGGAAATGACGTACTTTCGTATTCATAGACAAAAAGCCAAAACGGTTAGTCAGCACTTCAGTAGTTGTCAGTAGATGTCGTCCGGTCCGTCTTAACTACGTCTTAAGGATTGTTTGAAAAGAACGATTCAGGCTTAAAACGATTTGAACGGAGCTGAAACGCTTAAAAACGACATTTAGTAGCTCCAATTTGCGTTATTTCGCGAGATATGGAATCTGGAATCGCGGAGACGCCTCAGGTCGAGCTGAAACTTTCAGAGAGGGTTTTATGAACAAGGAGTTCTGAGTAGAACAAGGCTGTGAGACCCAAAGAGGAGTTGCTGCAGTAACCTGTTAAGAATGCACACATGCTTGGCAATTAAAGTCAGTAAAGCCAAAAACGAAAATCTAGATTCTAGATAACACAAGGCAAAAACTTTTGAAGAGACTTGATGAGGAATAGAGAGAACCTTTCTCTTCACAATCGCCAAGCATTCCTCAATTCGTCATCGCTACAATACGCTTTGTTGTCATAATTATATTAGGCTCGATTATGGGAATTCTCTACATGATGGTAAGCCTAAGTGACCTTGATTTACGACTTAAGCAAGAACGTAATTCAGACGTTAATTGCTTTACCATGTAGTCCAAAGGAACAAGTCGTGACTGACTCTGACTTTATTGTACGTGAAGCCAAAAATCGCCTTAATTGGTTTTACCGATTTTATGACTGTTCAGAAGCTGATTAACATACCCGTGTGTGGTAAGCTCTTCATTCGGAAACCATTAGTAATGATTCTGAGTAAAGCCTTTTTTCAATGAACAACCTTGAGATTTTCAAGCATTCCTCCAGTAAGCGTTTCTTCGTCCAGACAGTCCAGACAGTCAATAACAAGCCGAAAAAGGAAGAGAGGGGACTCAGATTGGGGCGAATGTGCATAAGCTGGATCGGGAAGAGACGAAAAACAGCTCGCTGACCGTTACACAAGCAGAGATGGGCATGGCGTATACGGAATACATGAAACACTGACACTCACCAAAGAGCTCTCAACGTGATGTTTGCCTCACAAAGTGTGACCCAAAACTTTAAAACTTGAATTTGTTTACAGGTGTGCTAATTTTGCTTGGTTTTGTGTTTGCAATTCCTCAAAAACAACCACAGACAAGTGAAACTACTGTTTTGGCTACTGCCTACGTGCCTCAAATCAACCATACCTTTTTTAATTACTACTTTCTATTTCAGACGTCGAAACGACCTAAGCGATATACCTGTCTACCCATAAATATCTAAGAACATTTTTTTACTTCCAAATATAATTAACTTTATACAAAAACGTGAAAACTACTTCGCTTCCTTCAACGCATCCACAGACGTCTTTCGGTCATCCGCGAAACTCTTCCGTCCTGCACCACAACAAAAGCCGCCAAACAGCGTTCGTCGAAACCCGGGCACAAACAAGATTGCGCACAGAGCGATGATAAGAGGCCTGAGCTCATCTGCCGCATCCATAAGAACCTTGCTCGCTCCATGAACTTCGTTGAATCCCGATTGGTTGAAAATCTCCAGGTTGTTCATTGAAATAAGGCTTGTGAAGCTGAAGACTAAAACTCAGAAAGATGACTAATGGATTCCGATTATAAGGCTTACCATACACGGGTATGTTAATCAGATTCTGAACAGTCATAAAAGCGGTAAACCAATTAAGGCGACTTTTGGCTTCACGTATAATGAAGTCAGAGTCAGTCGCGACTTGTTCCTTTGGACTACATGGTAAGGCAATCAACGTCTGAATAACGTTTCAGCTTAAGTCGTAAATCAAGGTCACTTAGGCTTACCATTATGTAGAGAATTCCCATAATCGAGCCCAATATAATTATAACAACGAAGCGTATCGTAGCGATGACGGTTTGAAAGCTTTGCGATTCCGAAAACGGCACATAACTGAGAATAGTTATGGTGAGTGGGATTGCGAGCATTGCGTTGAAGTAGATTCTAAACCCAAAAGTCATGAATGAATGAGTGAGGGAAGAACATACCCAAGTCGGAAGCGTCGGAACTGTTCTGGACTAAACCACGCGTACCATGTTGCGAAGACAATCACCAATGACTTGGCTATGAAGGTGTAGAAAGCGAAGGTGCCGATAAGATTGTGACCGAATGAGGCTGCCGACTTGATCATGCTGAAAGTACATGATAAGGAGGTCTTTTAGGTGTTTCCGCTCGAGAACCCCAATAAGCAGTTCTGGTACACCGCTTAGATGTGTTATGTATTTAGCTAGTTTAGCTCTAAATCTTGGGCTTACAAAGGGTCTTTCGAACTCACACAAACTACGATGCTAGGCCAATCTGCGCAAATTGTATCCTCGGATTTCAAAAAGTTCTTGCTTTTTTGGCATTTTGCCAAAGCTTCACAATGTCCAAGCTCACGTTTTATAGATACAAGGGACTGTTTTTTTCGCGACCATTGATCCTCAAAGCAAGAATCTAGCACAAGCCGGTTTGCCTCGATGTCCGCATCCCTCCACAAACGGATTCTTTTGCTAAACATACCTTCGCCTCAAGTTTGTATAGTAAAAGTGGCTCGCGTAGAAGACAATTTCCATGGCCAAGTAGAAGAACTCTCCAACGAGCATGGGAAGAAACAAAGCTACAATGAACGTCTTCAAGAAGTCCTTTGGGACTTTTCTAGCCAAAAGTAGAATGAAGAGTAAGATGGCGATTCGAGCGAGGATGTAAGCTATGAAGAGGCTGTTTTCGACATTGAAGTACTCGGCTAAAAATCCCTTTTTCACATTTTTAAGACCTTTTTAAACTTACGGCACACAAAAGTCCTTCTCGCACATATGGGCATAGGACGTACGGACTCATTCCAGCTGTTCATGTAGCCTTTTTGAATCTGAACACACAGACTTGAGTTGAATGAAAACGAGAGAATGAAAACCACGAATGAAGGGAAAACACAAAAAGAGGTGTGTCTGACTGGGAGCTGCGAAAACGAACCATATTGAATGGGCGTTTAGCTCTAATCTAACTCAAGCATAAAACGTTTACGGACCCCGCAATAAATTGTAAACAAAAAAATTTAATTTAATTGCAAATAATTGGTCACGCGGATTGTTTTTGTCCGTATACACTGTCAATGTACTAATCAACATGCCTGTTTCCTGTTACCAAATCTGTTTCAAGGAAATCTTCAAAGAAGTCAATTACTTACGTATGAAAATTGGTAGGTCAGTGCCCAAAGGTTTTTGGCTTAGCTCAAATTATCGATCCTCAAAAAACACAAAAAGAAAAAAAAGTCCATAGAAACCAAAAGTCCTTAAGGACTCGAACCCGCGACCTCTAGTCTACTAGACAAAGCATTTTACCACTGCGCCATACCGACAAGATGTTCTAAGCAAACAAACTTTACTACATATTTAATATGATTTAATATGACATATTTATAAGAGCTCCTGATGGCAAGCAGCTGCCGTGGCGCAGACAAACTCAACAAAAAAACCAAAATCCACGCCTGAACCGTCATAAAGCAATGTGAACCTACCGGTCTGTTGGCTTCGACCTTTATGGTCTAGTGCTTGAAAACAAACTTTAAACGTGAATATCACGCGTTCGCTGTGAACACATAGGCAAAATTTATCTGTAAAAACCTTAAAAACGAAGATTGTGTAAAACTGAAAATTTTGAGTTTTCAAGAGTTAACTATTTTGACACTTGTGGTAGCGAATTAAAGCAAATAGCCAGTTTTGCTTTGGTCCAAGTTGGTCCAAAAATGCGATCCTGAGATGAAACATTTAGAGAACCATATTGGAGACTATTGGAAAAAGTCTTTTGCAACTACTGCTCACGAGGTTCGTGCGCCAAAGGGACGGCGGCTCTGGGAAAAAGCCATTTTTCGTGTGAACTAGGGTTGTAGCAGAACGTGGGAATGTGATTATGAGCCTGTTAAAGGTAGAATATGACGCAGGTGTGTGCTAAAACTGCTTTCAAAGATTCTAAAATTAATCCAAGTTACAATATTCTTTGTTTCGGTTCTTGATCCGCTTTAAATCCGTAAGTTTAAATTAACTTAGTACTCACTGATGTTCAGATTTACAGGTAGCTGATAGAGATACATAAGATGCTATTTAAATTCAACCTAACAGTATGCTTGACGCCTTTGCAAAACCAGAGATCTGAATTTTTGTAAAGAAACAACCTTGATTCCACAAGCAAAAAGCAGAGAGAGAGAGAGGTGACTGAGTGATAAGTTGAGGCATTTCGATGGCTTGCTTTCACAATAAATCCTTTGGTTATCGATATGAGAAGCCACTAAGAAGATGCTTTCAACCCGACTCCCTTTGTAAAACTCCTTAAGGCTGCACTTAAGCTGTTGGGCATATACTAGTATTCCCAGAAGTCGTAAGTCGAAGTTTCTGTTGCTCCAGACTGAAGAACTCAGATCACAGAGAGCTTTGACGAATTTGAGCTCAGAAATTTGAGAAACAGTTAAGCCAACAAACTCAAAAGGTACTTGATTCATGTTCGATCTTGTCAGCAGCCATAAAGGTGGTCCTATTTTTGAGTTTTGGCATAACTTACACATGTATGAACAAAGTGCAAAATGTAAAACGTAAAAATTTAAGTCAAGCTTTTCTGCGAATCCATCAAAGTAATTTTAATTGTTACAAATGAAGTATTTATCGTACTTCTCATTTATTTCTGCGTCGAAGATCTGTACAATGTAGCAAGCGCGAATCATAATTGCAGAGGAACCATTCGAGTTATACATCGTTGTCCTAAAATTGCATCTGTTTTTAAAAGAACATTAGCTGGCTGATTACCTAATTTTTCACCGTTACGTCGGTGGTCCTGTTTATTCTATTCGTGGTCGTAAAACTGTGGCAAACCACACTGACTTTCATTGCTATACTTGCAGACCTCATCTGCACGATCCATTGCAGTCTGTTCGCCGTAGGGTTGTTCGGTACATCGTAATTTCTTATGTAGCTACATACACCGCCAAGCAAAGCAAAAGTTGACAGAAGTTGCCCGCAATTTGCTGCACGGACAACCGACAGCAAAAGTTTCTACGCGTCCTCTATGTGAGGATTTCCCAAAACAACGGGAAAACCAGGCTTGGTCCTAACTTTTGTTTATATCGACCATCTGAACTGAACTGTACTGTAGCCGCGTGCCTCAAATGTACTCTTTAGTTTTAAACCAAAATAAAGAACACTAGTAAATGCGTTATTTGCTAAAAAACGCACTGTACGACTATAGCAGCGTTAAATGGGAGACACGTATTAAGCAGTGATGTGAACTCAAATTAAATCTATTTCAAATTTGAGTTTTTGGCAACTCAAAATTCCAAAATGATATTGAGCTTAAGTTTTGAGTTGACTCAAAATTCTGAAATGTTTTTAAGTTTGAGTTTAGAGCTCACAAAACTCGAGTTTGGAGCTCAATTTTCAACTTGAGTTTTGTCTCAACTTTAAGTTTTTGTTTAAAATAGCGTAGAAATGGTTAACAAAATAGTCATTGCAATACGCTTTTACTCATTTTCAAAGCTAAATTGAGCAAACTTTGAAGAGAGTTTACGTAAAATTAAGAAAATAAAATAACTTCGTTAAAATATCAAAATTTTATTTAAGTTTTAAATTTGTTAGATTTCACGTACCAAGCGTAGTAGGACAGCATTGGCGATGGCGAGGGGAGATCTCGGTGCTGTAGTACCTCCTAAGAGCGCCGCCAACAACAGGCCCCAAGGGCTCACAATTTATCGTGTCTAAAATTTTTATTTTGTATCGCTCATGCAATAAGAGGGCACCATGGAGTAATTTTTTGCGTGTTGCTGCGGCCACAATGCAAAGGAGCATTTCAAGCTATCCGCGCATCTTTCGGGACTCCAGTCTGTTTGTCTCATAGGACTCTCTGAAATTGAGCAAATTAGGTTATAGAATTTTGCTACAAAGTTAAAGTAAAGTTTTGCTCAAAATCAAAAAGCTCACCTTATACTACAAATCATTCTCGTCACTTGTCGGCACTTAGTCTTTCTGATTAAATCACCTAAAAATAAGAAAAGCATAAATTGAATGCACTAAAATTGAACGGTTGAGAGTTTCTCACAACTAGTGCGCTGCGAGGCAAGCAAAACGATCAATAGCGTTTGCAGTCAAAGCGAACTCGCGACGTCACAGACGTTTTTGTTGCAATTTTCGGGCAGACAGCAAGCGGGGGACGAGTGAGAAGAATGAGTCAACAAGGTTCCATTTTACAATTTTGACTAAAATCTACTGATTTGGTATTTTCTCTTTAAACTTGAAGTTGTCCACCAGACCGCAAACAAGACTTTAAAAGTCGGTAAATACGGTTCTCAGGAAAAGATCTTCGGGCTCAGATATAAGCTTAAAATGGTTAGGTATGAGCAGAACTACCAATGAACCAATGTATTAGTCTTAATCAAGAGATCTGCGTCTGTGTTTGTCCAAAGTCTGATGTCGTGGGATCTTTTCTAAGCTGTTTGCTAAGTTGGAGAAAAGAAGAAGTTAAATGACCTTGTTTGAGAGTAAGCAGCGGTCCGATTAAATAGCGAACTATTTCTAGAGGAACTAAGGTTCCCACGCTAAAACGAAACATAAAGTGTTTCTCCTTTGAGCCTTAAAATGCAGTATCAGCTTCTCTCTTTCACTCTAACATCAATTTTGCGACATCGACACCCGATAGATGCTGATAGCATTTTTCCCTATCTATGTTGTGCAGGTCACTTAGCTTTTGAATTTGAGACCCTCTTTACAGAATGATTTTACTCTTTAGGCTAACAGCATTTATAACTTATTTCACTTGGCTGGATTAGCCTCACTGGCACACACAAACGCCTTCTCGGCGCAACATCTGTTCTGAGTGAAAACCGTTGACCTTGGACCTTGAATTGAGAGACAGTTAAAAGGCAGACCAGTTTTGAAGTTAGGCACAACTAGACTCTGGTTGAAGGTGTTCCCATCGGTCCACTTCTGCTCCTCGTAGTCCATCAAGTTGTGTTCACCAATCGAGAATCCTTCTAACCTTTGGTTTTCTAAACAAGTAAAAGTAGTTTTCGTGTTTCAGCTTTGTTATCAACGCGGATTCAATCATCCAGATGTCCTTAATGTTTGTCTTATTAAGCGACAGCCCATAACAAGTGTGGAGTTGAACCTTTTAGATATAGTTTGGCAATCTCTTTGATCTGACGTTGTAAAAGCACACCAAGTCACCTGAAGAAAATTGCCTAAAGACTAGCATTTTAGCATTAAAAAAGCATTAAAAACATTTTGTTAAAATCGAATGTTTAAAATGAAACGTTTGTGAGTTTCAGATAACCAGAACACAGAAGACACGAATCAATAACCCTTGCGTTCAAAGCGACCGCTGCGTCAAAGAGATTTGTTGTGCTCTAAGTGCAGTCGGTGTCAGGTTTTTTTGCAGACGGCAACCGGATAGTGCGACCAGACCGTGTCTAGGCTAGGAGGAGGGTCAATAAGCAACGTTCCCGTTTAAAGCAGCGATTAAAGGAAGAACACTGAGTGAGTTTAAGTTATTCAAAAGAACCACCAGAAATCTAACTGCTTAACAAACACCTACTTAAAAATTTGCGCCTTATTGACTCATCCACCTCATTAGTTATACCGATCGTCGGCTGCACGAACATCGCAACAAAAACGTTTTGACTTTGCGTGTTTGCTCTAAACACAAACGCTGATTATCGATCGCACTTTCCTAGTTAGCAAACAGACTGACCTTACGGGACTCTTTGACTCGAGACAATATTTGTTAATTTTATTTTATGTTATGAATAATTTTTCTTATTTTCAGGTAAACTAACTAAGGTTACTTTGCTTACAAAAACTAAGGTAACTTTGCTTAAAGAAGAGAATACCGACAAAGGGCGAGAATAGCTTACAAGTAAGTGAGTTTTAAAAGTATCTTTTTGTTTGTTAATCTAAACCATAACCAATTTTTTCGTTGCAGGAAAATCGGATTTCCAACATTGGCTAAAGGAGGCGATAAATGGATTAATAGATTTACAACGACGACAACGAGGCGTTTGTGTGGCTGCAAACTATATACCACTTCGATTTAACAGGAGTAGCGTGGAAACTTATATTTCTCCATTCCAATATAGGCTATCGTTCTTCCGCTCCCAACTTTGATGCAAGGTCCTGAACCCTATTCCCACGACTTCATCTCCGCGAAGTCCGTCCCTTTCCCCCTTTTTCCCGGGTGCCGAGCGCTTACACCGCACCGGAGACCAGAAGAATCCCTCCTTCTCCCACCAGCGATATCAGGAAAACTTCAATCTAATCTCTCGTTGTAGGCTGTAGTCCCATTTCTTATGTAATGAATTGATACTAACTTTAAAATAGAACTCACTTTGGCTCTATCTCCGACACTGCAAGATATCGGGCTATCAAGCCACGCTTAGCCGCTTCATTCAAGCGTTCAACTATCCTAAGTCTCGCGCAATGACCGCGGAGAAGATATGGGCTAAGGAGAGTGGAAAAAATCTTCTTTCACTTTAAGCCTGCCAAACCTGCGAGATCAAGAGTCTAAGGCTTAACTCAAAAAAGAATATGGTGTATTTGAGAAAACTGTTCTGCTGGCTACCTTCTGAGATATCACCTTTCAAGTCTATCCCGGCGGACGACCCTTGAAAAACGTGATAAACTCGTTTTTTGCGTGGCTTGGGCAATCACCATTGTCAACAAAAGGGGACACAACTCAAAAAAACATATCAATTTAATGTTTATAAATAAGTGAAATCTGACAACATTTTGGATTTCCGCCTTCAGTCGCACAACAGCCACAGCACATAAACCGCAAGCATCTTGGGGATCAGGGTTGCAAACGTTGAACCACTGGCTAAAATACGAGTTTTACCGGCTTAACTGTTGAATGAAACGCACGTGAATTTTTCGACCTTGTGGAAGTGTTCTCATCAGCTGAAGAAACCTCGGATAATGTCGTGGTTTGGATTGATTGGGTCGTGGTTGCTGGCAGGCTGGTTGAGGAAAAACTTGATTTTTGGGTAGATTTAGCTGTTGACGTGGGCATCGTTAATGCACTGCTTGTTGCAAACAAATCAGTCGTTTTGGCGGCTAAAGTCAAGATTAGTACAAGTGAAGTAGCCGAACTGAAACCCAAACCCAGCGTTTTCTCAAAACCAAAAAGCCCTAAACATATTTAGGGTTTGGATAATGCAGTTTCAAGCTATTTTTCAAACGTACATGAATTCTTAGATCTTGTGGAACTTGTGACATCAATTGAAAAAACCTCGGATGATGTCGTGGTTCGGATTGATTGAGTCGTGGTTTCTGGCAAGCTGGTTGTGGAAACACTTGACGTTTGTTGGGTAGTCGTAGGTGACAACGCCAAAAGAGTTGTTGTGGAGGTTTTAGCTGTGGAAGAAGCCTTTAACGTGGACACCGTTGATGCACTCCTTATCGAGAACAAGCTAATTGTGTTGGCGGCTGAAGTCAAGATTGCCTCGATAGACGGGATCTACGCTTTTGACTAACTTGTGAACGACATTGTCGATTGAGAGACCTTGTGGAGTGTAGTCGTCGTTGTTGAGATGTACTCAACTAAACTCACGTTTTGCCCGACTTGAAAATCAACTCTGACTTTCGAGGTTGAGAAACACCCTAACGAAGTTCTGCGAGAGTACGACACAGTTATGCGGTTCCAGCTATTGTAGAACAAACTACCATGAGGGTTTGTTACAGATTTGCTATAACAGCCATTTTAGACCCCTAAAGACATTGCTTGATTACCTTGAACCGTTTCCCACGATGCTCACAAAAGTGAGATTCCCACACGAGTCACTATAAGGCGCAATCTGAAACTGGATGGCCATGTTTGCCAAGTTTGTTGTTAGAAGGTAGCTGAACTCCTCCACGCCATAGGGATCCGTGTCGATGAAGCCATATCTTATTTTAGCCGTATCCACGTTTGTGAACAGATTGCATTTGATCGGGTCCAGATCAGGACTTGGAGTCTGTTGTGAGTTGGCCTTAGTTGATAGGAACCGAGTCCAAGACGACACGTTTGTGGTGAACATTACAGCGTTTCTCATTAAATTGAGATTGTTTGGTGGAAGGTGGTCAGAGCTGAAAATCAAGTAACTACCCACAATATCTTATTAATGATTCCCGGACGCCACACCGGAAGTTCTTTCGCCGGGACACGTTTCGGAGGGATTGGTCCCCGAAAGACGTTTCGCCGGTAACTCACTCAATTTTGCCAAAACCTGGAACGGCCTTTCCAAGCCTAAACACCCCGTCCTCAGGCAGCTACGGCGCGAAACCACATTATCAAATCTCTAAGCCAGTTATGGTACCCGTACCCTTACACACCCCACGGCATACCAGTGCCGCACTAGTTCTGCACCGCTAAGCAAAAGCCGAAGCCAGTAACGGCATCCGTGCAATACTATCCCCGCTGTTTGAAGCGTCGTCTCTTTGCAGTGCCTAAGCATTTTGAGCGCTTAGAAACTAAACAAAAGACCAAGCATCCCCATAACCGGAAGCACTTTCCACCTGTCCAAGGCCACCTTTCCACCTGTTCAAGGCCTCCAAGACTTCCAAAGCGTCCTACGTTCCCTAAAGCTAAAAATGCCACCTGCAGCTTAGCCACCTCCTCTAAAACGTTTCTGGCAAACCTCGGCAAACCGTTCTCGGCGAACTGTCTACCTGGCAAAACTGCCTTCCCGGCGAAACGTCCCCCAGTGAAACGGTTTCCGGCGTGGCGTCCGGCAGCCCTTATTCATATCTTTGATCGCTTTCTTACGCAAACGTTCCAATCACCGGACTGTCCACAACATTCAAACCATTCTGTAACGTAGACATTCGCAAGTACGCGTACGGCGGGAAAAGGGAAACGTCCGCCTGCAAGGAATCAGACTCGATTTGTGATTTTATGAAACCTCTTACCACTGAAAATGTCACAACTGGACAAATCGTGGGAGGCTTAGAGTCCGAGTCAGCTGGGTTCGAAATCGGATTTGCATTTAAGATGTATAAAGGACATGCCGAAGATGCATAATAGACGTCCCGGCCTGGTGTCTGAACATTTCCATTCTTGCAGTTTCCTAAAACAGTGTCTTTTCATACTAACCTTTCTAGAGTACTAACCTTTCAGTCCAGTCTTGGACAAAAATAGCAGCACCATGCTCCTCCACTCAGGCATATACTCATTCACGTAGTCAAAAAGGTCTTCGCGGTTCAAGAGAACAGAGGTGGTTGAGTCGTCAAAGCAGAATTTGGCTGCTCCACCTATCGAAGAAGTCCAAATATCGCCAAAAGAAATACTTGAACAGCTGCCGTTGGCATAAATGGCTGTGAACACAAATTTGTCGAGATTTCCTGTTGCGCTCGAAGTGAGGAAAACACACATAGGTTCTTTCAAGAGGATTTCCGAGACCGGGTCACTTGCAAAGAGCATAAATGGCGCTGACGGGTTGATGGAAGCGCCCGAGGAGGCAGGACGACAAGGTACTAAAACAAACGTCAGCAAATCATGTGTCACAAAACTGGTCAACCTGGCACAGGCGCAGCTGTTGGAACCTTGAGTATCTGCATTCCAAGAACGTAGCGCATACTGACTTGTGCGCTTCCACACTGGTCAAAGTTGACTCGTCGAAACTTGACAGTGACTTTGAAGGGATTATCGATTTCGACTTGACCGACCGGCTGTTTCCTTGTGCTTCTGAAGAAATTGACCTTAGCCTTCAAAGACACCTTAAAATTAAGCATACAAAGTTGAGTTTTTAAACAGGATGTCCAGAGAGAGGTCAACGCAAGACTGATCATAGGGTGCTATATTGAATGATAGTGCAGGCTTTGCAAGGGCAACATCCAGTTCGTAATCGAATTCTTCCATTCCACTCGGATCGGAGCTGATCAAGCCAGAAGTGAGTCCAGATAAAGTTTGCTTCACGGGACAAATGGAACCATTCACAGCAGCTGCGTTTTCGCTCATAATGGCTATCGCGTCTTTCAGCCACTGCGAACTGTTGGTTGACAGCATGATTGCATTCCGAAGAAAGACGGTGTTGAATGGCGGTAGATGACTGAACCTAAATAGCAGAAACGATTGTACGACGTTTCATTGCAAACTTTCAGAGCCGAAAAGCTCATTAATGTCGGTGTCAAGAAACTCGATTTGTAGCAAGTCCTGACACCAAGGGGTAAACACGATATCCTTAAAGTCTTAATCTGTTATAGTCATTTAGCTTGCTGGGTGGGTTTAGTAACAGTGATAAGCCTAATATGTACAACCTAAAAATGAAAAAAGAGAGAAATTTTGAGATTCTGACTCCAGGTGACTGACGCAGTGCACCCAGTAGGCGCCGCTGACAGCCGCGCGCTAAATTTGAAGAACCCGCTAGCTGGCTGTCGCCTGCACGCAGTCCGCCTACTGCGCGTTTTGGCTCTATAGTCCCAACGACTTGATTCCTACAAACTGACATAGACGTTGCTTTAAAGAAAAAACTACTTGGAAGCCCTACACAACCAAGTGAACCCGATCCCCAAATGCTGTGCTATGCTGTAAAAGTCGAATAAGAACTCACGAATACGTGTCCAGCCATGAATCAAGATCGGAATTGGGTTTGTTTGAAACTGTAGATAGCTTTATCGCAGCGTTTGCCGGAAAGTGCTAAAAACGAAGTATGTAAGGTTCTTGTTAGCATTCGCCCGCTTACCGTGTCATCTTGAAGACTTCCGCTGTTAATCTTGATAAACGGGCAATCGGATGGAGTGGCACCAAAGCCTCGAAGATCCGTGGGCGATAAAACAAAAGCTGGACAGTCTTTGCTTAAGCTAACTTTCTGTCCGAGCACAGGGAACGGATAGTAAAAAGGCATTTGGCCTCCTCGCTTTTCTTTGCATGTTTCTAAATTGAAGCTTGAATTGATTGGGTTTAAGGCTTTAAAGGGTTTAAAGTGAAGTTCAATCCTACCTGTCATTTGGCTGGAATCTACCAGAACCATTACAATATCGTGCCATTGAAGAGAAGACCCATTGAAGACGTCATAAAACCCGTTGTTGTCTATTGCCACATATTGAATAGAACTGTTGAAACAACGCAATCCAGTGTAAACGTCTTCAAACGGGTTTCGAGCATCTACAAACTCGTCGAGCACAATCTGACTACAAGATCCGATGGAGTCCACTTCGACTAATTTCACACTGCTTATAGAATTGTAGTTTGTGGCAGCCACAAGCACACAAGTCGGTTTGGTCAGAGTGAAGCGTTGAATGGGGTCACTTCCAAACATCATGAAAGGGAGACTCTGGTTGACTGGAGGAGCTTCGGTGACGTTCTTTGCACACCCATCGAAAACGAAACGTCATTTTGAGAACACGACTATTGCTCACCTGACTCTTTCCATTGCGATTCGAGCTGAGCTAAGCAGTTGAAGCACAAAAAGGACAAGGCAACTAGCGCTTTTAGTCGAACTGAAACGCAAATGCACATGTACAAATCCATAGTGATCATTACAAAGGTTCTTTATTTGACTTAGAGCTTTGAATCGAAGCTCAAAGCGAAGTTTCAGATTTGGTCAAAATGCCTTAAGATGGTCTGTAAAACGATAGTCTCCTATGAAATGAAAAGATGGCAATTTTGAGCGCTTGACGTAGCAGTAATGATGAAAGATGACCTCCGAAGCCTATTTAGAACAGACAGACATTAAAGGTAGGTTAAGAGCTAGCGTGGAAATTGATTGATTGACCTCAACCTTTATGACAACTTCAAACATAGGTTGGTGGCTAAACTCACCTTCCATAACGGCTGCAACACTGAAAGCGTTAGCTTCTGTGTAATAGATTTTTAGCTTGTGTAATAGATTTTATCAGAAGCCGTGTAATAAATCTTATCAGCTACTAGCGTTTAAGGATTTATGGTGGGCTTTATCAAGCCGCAGTTCCGCTGATCACTGAAAATGACCAAATGATTTAAAACGTGACAAGGCAGCATTTCCTCTTTGCTTATCTGTGCATCAGGGTGTCAATGATCTTTTTATTGGGAAAACCATATCGGATCACGCCGCTGAAGTGTAATACATAGAACTCTGGGTCATTTGAGACGTGTGAGATCTAGCCAAACCCGACAGTTTTGTTCTTAACGTCATGCCGCTCGACGCTTCGATTAAACAAGTTAAGGATCTGTTTCCCACTACCTTCGAAACCTTTTCACCAGTCCGGAAATCGTTCTTCATCAAGATCGGAAGTCTGCGCCGGCCGAACAAGGACTTCATGGATACTGCTCTCAATTGAGCTGGCCACAACGAGCTAGAAGTCTGACAACAAGATTGCAAATGCTTTTGCTGAAGGTGTTCTGATGATTGCAAAAGTAAATAATTAGATAGAGTTTATTCTAGTGGTGGCCACGCAGAACCAGCCATTCACTGACTATTGAAATGAACAAAAGGTAAACGAAGAAAACTCGTATCATTGGAAAGATGAGGATCGAGTCCGCGTTGGGACAATTTCAACTCGAACAAAGAAGGAAGTCTCCGATGGAAAAGATTTGGGGGATAGCTGCGTGTGGGAAGAGAACGGAGGAACACCGATGATGTAGAGAGTTAATTTAGACACATTATGCTTTTAACGAAACAGGAGAATACTTAGACTACAATAGCGCTTTGTTCGCAGATACATCCAGTGTGAGTTCAACGGAATTTACGCCGGCGTCCAGCTCGTCGCGGCCGTTCGTTCATTTGCCGATCGGGGAAGACGGACACCGTGTCCCCAGCGAGCTGGTCACAGACGAAGTCGTCAAAGAAGTCCGGTTCAAAAAGGCTAAAAATGGAAGATTAACTCAGGTCTGCAAGTTACAATTCTCACCTGGCAGAATTCTTAACACCACCTTTCGACTTTCCTTTCGACCCTTTCGCATAGAACCCTGTGTAACCGGATGTACCTTGAAGACGATAGTAGATATTGTGGCTGTTAGCCTTGAGATTTTTTAACCGGGTACACTGAAAAAAGGGCATTTCAGGCCAAGATCTCGGCATATATCACTTACCGCACAAGCTGCCCATTGAGACACATCGTAGACGTTTCCTTCCAAACACGCATAGTAACATTTGTACAATCCGCCCCAACTCGATTCAGCCCAAATATCGTTCTGAAATCTCACGGTCATAGGATCCGACGGAATCAGCTTTGCTTACCTGTCTGGCCGGGTGCGGACAATCACATTTCTTGCAGAACCGTGCATCACAGGGATTCTTATTGCTCACGAGCACACAGATATGGTTGATGCCGCAGTCGCAGTGGAGAGTTCGCAGAATTTGATCCATCGCGTTGCGGAAGACACACCAAGTTCGCCATAGGGAGTACTTGTCAAAGCCGCTCGATTCCGTACTCTGAAATTCAGGCATGTTAGAATAACAGGGTGCGAAGATCGCCCCTGCCCAAAACACACTATCTTCAAAAATGGCTCTCCCATAAATCCTAGAGAGATCAGAAGCACAGATCCACAAGAGACTATCACGTGGTTATAATTCGAACATACCTCAGAGTGGTCGTCCGACGGATAAGCCCACCGATCGTAAGACTCTCTCTCTTCCGGCGTCCCAATAGCCGCGTATGCGTAAGAGAGCAGATCGTAAGCTTGAGCACACGCATGCATCGATACCTAAAATGAGCCCACCTAATTAGACAACGATACCACTTCGTCCATACCTTCTCGGGGTCAACCAAAGTCGATTGAGCATTATAGTAACTCGTTATTTCCTCATCTGTACAGTTGCGTTTAAGACCTAGTACCACGTATGGATCCGCATAGAAACACTTATACAATCGTTCCAACAAGGACTCAACTGAAATATTGGCTTATTACAAAATCCCATTAATAAGGCGACTCACCATCGCCAGGCAACTGAATATTATTGCTGTAGACTGCGTCGCTAACATCTAAGAAGAAATGGTCATCGAGGTCCTGAAGAGAGGGAGATGGTTCTTTTGACAAGAAGAGGGCGAGTCGTTGTTCACGGGACACCAGAAGACGACGGAGGACGTATTGGATCGCACTGAAATCGTTGTCATGAATTCTGGAAATGGCACCTCCTGGGACAATGAGTCCGCTCGTAGAAACACCTTCAACACCTCGGAAAACGTGCTTTGAGCCGATATGGCATAATTTAATGAGATCGTCAATTTTGGCAGATATGGATGGTGCAGCGCCTCATACACCAACCAGCTCGAGCAGTTGGGAAAAGCCAATTTCACTGATGAACTCAGCGCCAAGTTGGTTCCAGGTGCCTGATACTTAACCTAGGCCCGCACGTGTACCTCACAAGTTTAAGGTTCCTCAGTCATGCGCTTCAGGACGCCACTACCGGCCAAGAATACCTATAAGCGCATTCGCCTAGATACGCTTTCATGCAACTTGCTTCAGCTAGCGAGCAAAACGGAGGAAGCTAGCGAGCAAAACGGAGCCAAGGAACACCTTAAACTGCAGGCAAAATGCCAACTTCACAAACGAGCTCATTGCCTAATGGATTCCAGGTGATCATTAACATGTCAGTTTCCTACAGTACCCCCTGCCTGTTACTATAATTAAATTCCCAAGTCATGAACTTCAACATCCACCCAGTTACAGATTTACAACACGACTTACCACGACATCACCGTGAAAAATTGTCCAAGCATCCAGTAGACGTTGCAGAGTTGTTGGTACACAAACAAGGTTCTGAAGCACAAGTCACAGACAATGAATTTACAAAACGACATTAAACCATGCAGAGGAATACGGATCTGAGGAGAACTCACCCTTGCTGAAGAGCAAAGAATGCGGCGAAGAAGAGACTCGTCAGTTGATGGAAGAGGAATTCGACGGCAGCTCCGAGGAGAGCGAGGAGAACGTCTGAAACGTTTCAAGGTTAATTCAAGCTATTCTAGGTACGGGAACTTACTGAACACAAATCTGATGATCCCTCCATCTCGATGAGGCTGATGACTCTTCTTGCCAGAGTTCGTAACGGTCGTGACAGTGGTATTCATCGTTCCAACAGCGGTGACCGGGATCGGTTTCTTCGACGCACTACGACTTTGAGACACAGATCCAAACAGCTTGTGGTGAAGTCCGCGGCGCTTCGATCCTGAAATTCAAACTCACATTATGAATCACACCAGAGATGGAATTAAGGAATTCGTCATAATCTCCAACTTACGTTCATTGCTCTTGGCCGGAGTCGGTTCAGTCGACTTTTCCTTGATCACGATCTTCGGCTCCTCCTTGACCACACCAGACACCTTCTTAGTTGGACTTGACGGCAGCGACTGGAGAACTTCAAATCGCGACGACGAATCGACCTTGATCGACGGCGTATGGACCACAACACCGGCAGAGATGTCGCGCTTATCGGCATACAGAGGCTCCGTGGTTGGGATGACGCTTTCGGACCGCTTCTTCGCCGGGCTTTGGTTGTTGCTCGAAGCCGCACTGTTTTCGGTCGGTGTCGACGGCGTCTGCTGCGAACGGACTCCCTTCTTACGGATGATTTTGCGGAAATCGCTGTTGGTGATGTTCAGATCTAAACAAGCACGTTAAAACTTCAAATTACAAGAATGTCATACTCGGATTGGCGTTGTTCCCATAGCGCTGGGATCCAACAGCACGATCAACGCTTCCAGCCTTCACAATGCGACGGTCCTGTTGCTTCTTGTTCCAGATCTTCGGTTGAGTCGACGGGAAAATGGCGCTGTTCTTGGATGATTCGCCAGTTCGATTGGTGACTGCTTCCGAGTACGATTGTTTTGGGATCGAAAGTTTGACCACAGGCGGGCAGAAGAGAGAACTGTCACTGCAAAAAACAAATTACTCAATTTTAAAAGGAAAAAAATTTTGGGACTTCAAATAAGCATTCCAGAAAGTCCCCAGTCCACCAGACAGCGCCCAGGGGATGAATTCCGGCGTCGGACGTTTTGCCAAAATGGCCTTTGGACACCCCAGACACAAATTCCAGCATCTGACGCCACGAAAATTACCAGGAACCTTCCCAAGGTTGGTCTTTACAGAATTGGACAAAATCCACTTCGATTGTCACCAGAAATAAACACACAAATAAGAACTCACCGCGCGTTGGGCGTCACAAACTGACTCTCGATCTCCGGCAACTTCAGATTTTCCGCCGACTTCGAATGCTCCTCTTCAAAACGGGACACAGGCGAGATGTTCAGCGCACTTCGCTCCTCATCGTCCCCGTTGCTCGTCTTCGGAGAGTGTTCAAGCGAGGAGTTATCTTTCGAAAGCGACCACACGGTGCTCTCCCCGTTGGAGTCAACATGCACGGAAAGGGAGTTGTCCTTGAAGCTGAACGGATCGTAGGCGTCGTCGAGCGCTTGCAAGCCGAATCCTTCGAAAATCTGAACATTCCTGATTATCACACATGCTTTAGCGCTTTCCCATCACCGTTGAGCTGTAGTAGTCGGAAAGCATGCTATCATTCTGATCCGACCATGCATTGGAAAGCTAAAACACGGACACATGAGGGAAGGCTACACAGGAACTTAAAATGGGAAATCACGTGAAGACATGACTGAGAGACTGAGTTCAAGTTCACAGTTCTACGTCTCAAATGCACCAGTAAAGAGGCCCATTTTTGACCGAGAATGCCACTATTCAGACCGACCCAAAAAGCCGACTTTGCCGTCGGATTCAAGCACTTTTTTTAGGATTCATATATCATGCACAAAAGGCATATCCAAACAGGGTAGACGACTACGCTACGTCCTGCACTATAAACACTAGCTAGAACTACCAAAGTACAATAGGGAAGATCGCTAAATTCAGCCAGACAGACTACTAAAAGCGCTAAATCGCCGTCACCTACCGTCTTCTCCGTATAGAACAAATTGTTGTTCCTGGCGATTCCATCGTAGCTTGACTGGAACGAGGTGTTATTGTTGTTCGTATGCTGAGGGATCTGGCCAAACGAGTTGACCCCAACAGCAGCCGAATACGGTGGAGGAGGTTCCGGCCAAAAGTTCCCGTTCGGCGATGGGCCGATCGCGGAGAAGGGTCCAGACAAGCTTGTAGCCGTGCTGGTGTTGTGCATCGGCTTCACAGAACTTTCTGGAAAGATCACGAATTCGACCACAAAAATCGAGAGCAAAGAACTTACGGTCCGGCTTGAACGCGCACGAGAACGCGTCATCGTCTGATAGCAGGTCCCCGATGTAGTGGCGCTCATTGTCGTCCAAGGCAGACGATGCCGCAAACTGATTATCCATTCTTCGTAACTTCACCCATGTACGTAAATCTGAAACAGACGACAATTTAACGCCCAAATCCATAGATTTCCCTCTTCAAAAGCACGTGAAAATACGGCACGAAAACACCCAGAAAGTACCTAAAAGCCAAAGACCTAAAAGGACGGAAAACACGCGAAAACGACAAAACACGAGTATGAATTGATACGCGCAATCTTCCAAAGGGTTTACGTAGATAAGCGAAGCGCGATAAGACCCGCAATGTTGCCACCTTTCACGCTCAGCTGCTTGGCAAATCGGAAACATAGAAACCACTCAGCTAAACTGTTGTTGTCCCAAACAAGCTAAGTACATAAATACTCGAAACAACTGGACAAAAAAGTTGTTTTCGAGAGAGCGGAAAATCGATTCGGAAGAGAAGAAGAAACAGTGGTCAGCAACAGCCGCAACCTCTCTTAACACAGTCTTCAAACACACAAATTACGTCTGTATTCTGGAGAAAAAAACACGTAAACAAGAGAAAACAACGTTGCGGAATTCCGTCCATGCTCCGTTGAGCACGGGGAGAAGAGCGTAAAATCAGCGCTCATTTCTTACTGACAGCTCGCAGGAGGAGAAAACAAATTAGACGAAATCTAAATAAGCACGGCTTGCGTATGTGTGAGAATTATAATTGCCTGAAAACAGCACAAGCGCGCTTGTTTCACGCCTCACGCCGCCAAGTTTCTGCTGCTCCTGCTGTTGTCAAAACACGCGCAAACGCGCGCCCGCGCGCTCCAAGTCCCGCGACAAAACTGGTGAATTAATTAGATTTGCCCTGTCCTGTGCTGATTTTCTCTCTCTCTCGTCGCTCTTTTTTCAAAAACAGCTGAAAACTTCGAGAGAAAGATAGAGGGAGAGACTGACGGCGACAAAGAGTGAGCGAACACACGATTAGAACGCTCCGCGAGTGGCGAATTCGAATCGTTCGCACCTATCGATCGCTTATCTTAGGAACACCCGTTCTCCACACCGATGACAGTCCGCCGAGGCGCAGCTGATAAGCAAAAAAGTGGCAATAATATGTACAGAAGAGGTGATGACCGCGGGGGCCAACGCGGAGAACTGAAAGATCAGAATGGAGGACAAATAGGCGGCCAGCGGCGCACATGCAACACATCGCCGCCACCGTCGAGACCGCCTTAATCGACACAGTCGCCAGGGATCTTCTTGGTTGCCGTTTAATGTGCGTGTGCCGTATGCGGTCTTGGACAGCCATGCAGGCAGGCAGGCTCGTGGGAGAAAAGAGCAATGGTCGGCCGGTTGGTTGTGTGCGCGAGGAACGCGCGCCGTCATTTGGTTGCGTAGTCGATGGTCGTCGACGTCCAGTGATTACTTGCAATTGTCATTATGTTCGGTTGGAGGCTGACTCTGGCTGGCTGGATGAGACTGCCCGGTGCGCGAGTTCGCGCACAGAGTTGGAGAGAGAGAGTAAGAGCTACTTGCAGCCCGAGTCAGTCAGTTCAGGCCAGCACCAGGAGCTCCTCTCTCCCGTTCTCCTCTCCGCCACTTCGCTCCTCTCCCCCGCGCGTGTGTTCGTTCATTCGTTGTCCGCGTTTCAGACTAAGCGCAACAACTGAAACGAAACTCAGGCAGCAGCACCAGTAAGCACTTCAGGAGCGCGCAGCAGCATTCTCTCATTGCTAGAGGCGTTTTACACTTGCCGATTGACCAATGGCTAGATGTCCAATCAGCATGCACATATTAATGCGGGGCCGTTCGTCCGCGCATCTTTGCAACATTTATGAAAGGGATAATAACATTGAGCCACGGGGGGCAAAAAGTGAGCGCGCACTGCCGACCGCCGCCCGGGGATCCTGTAGACGTAGACGCGCAGCACAGGAAAACTGCACAAAAAGAGGAGCGGCGACGGCGGCAGCAGCAGGTGTTGCCCACTGGCATTGTTCCGGCGCGGCCGTGAGGAAGAAGAAATTGGACGAGGTCGGCGCTGCACCGTCTCCCTCCACCGTCTTGTGCCCCTCTCCCTCCGTTTGCGCAGACGACGTTGACTGGCTGGCTGGTTGCGGCACGAACAATGGAAGAAAAACGATATTTTTTGCCGACGATCACTCACATCACCCAGCCCCAGCCAGCCTACAGTCCCTTCGTCGCGCACAGACGCTCGCAACCCCGTCCCGCGTGCACTCGCGTCACGCGCGGCCGTGGCATCAGCCGCAGTGGCAACAGCAGCGTTTCGATCCTATTCCGAATCGGTCCGCTCTCACGCTTATCTTTCCCGCCAGCCGCCCACCCATAAAACGCCTGTACAGAGATTGGAACACACGCACGGTTCTGATTCCAGTTGTTCACTATTGTGAAAAAGCTGATAGCAGACGGCGACATTTGCATTGACAGGTACTCACGAAACATATATATGAGTCGCTTTTGGGCTGCTGCTTCTTTTATTCATAAAAAAGTTTGGCATGAAAAGACAGCCTGCACTAAGCTGGTATGCGGCGACAGCGAGACAAACATAGCGCATAGTGTCTCCTCCACAGAACGCAAAACGCAACAACCGATAAGATCAGAAAACCATTGTGTGTCACAGTCATTGATCGACTTTTTCATGTCCTCCTCCCACTCGTCAAATGTGCTATTCTACCGAAAGGGCTTGCCCCAAATAGGAGATGTTCAGAAATCAGGCGAGAAATTACGGAACGGTGCAGGCGGCGTTCACGTTCGCTCGGGGATGTATCATCCCCGTTATTAGACGTCCGTAACATAAAAACGAAAAATGTGATTTAGCGAAATCAGAGACCGAATTGCGAGCGATCGATCAAGTGGCAGTTATCGTTTTCCAGCTAAGAAAACAAGTGATTTCTCGTGGTCAGCTGGTTGCGATGGGATAGTAACATGATGTTTGGAGGACTCTGCTTTACTAGTCAAGAGGGATTGGAGGCGTGTACTTTGACCCAGTTTAGGGTTGTTGTTCTCAGGCCGAATTTGGCTACACTGTCCAAAATAAACAATTTGGCATGTATCTGATGACAAGAATTGCCAGTTCGGTTCTGTTATCTTTGAGCATCCCACAGGAACTCGAAGCTCTGTGCGAGACAACAAAGAACGCTTTGAGTTGATCAAGTGATTCAGTTTTTGCCCTTTTGCTGTCAGAAGGAACGATCAAAAAACCAACGAACACCGAGGGTGGAAAGAGCGGAATGATTCGCGACAGTTCAAGCTGGCTTGAGGGCAAAACTGAACTTGGTGTTTTTGGGTTTTGGGTTTGTTTCTAAGACATGAATAAAGAAAGTGTGTCCAAAGCTGCGTGGCTGGTTTACTCGAGACTACTAAGAACGATTTAGGCTGGCCGTCAGGTTCATTTGTTGTCATTCTAATGTCAAATAGAACCGGGAGCGGAGAGAGTGGAGGTTGCACAGGCTGATTTCGACTTTTGGGACTTAAGCGAACCTTGAAAACCAGAGATATTGCCAAAAAGTAATTTCGCGTAGCGCTCTGTTTGCTCTTCAAAGGCTAGACTAATCCGAGCAACCTTACAAGTCTCTCCCTAAAACGAACTCCTAATGATGTTCTAAGGCTTCGCGAATTCTCTGCCGCCTTTCAATCTTGGCGAAAACAGCAACAAAAAGTATTGTCTTCTCGACAAAATCTTTTTGAATGTAGAGTTAAGGTTAAACGTGTGGGTTAATCGCTCATACCGACGCTGAATAAGCCAAATACGTTAGAAAGGGCAAACGCGGCTACAATCCGAAGGGACTATAAACGACTCCTTGCAACCGAGCCCCCTTTATTCCAGCTGGTGTCGGTTCTAATGAGTGGGTAAACAGAGACACAACCGACGGCGGCTCGGAGAGTCTGTTTAGAGTGTCGATAGTCAAAAAGCAGGAAGGAACAGTGAGTGCTAATGAAAAACAGGCTGATGAATATGCTTGAAAGGCACGGATCGACAGCAAGCCAGCAAGCGAGCGAACCAGAGACAGACAGAGAGAGAGGAAGGGTTAACGGTGAGAAGTCAGGGAATAAAGAGGAGGAGCGAAGAGAGGACTGACTGCGCAGCTCGACCGCTGAAAACAGCACCGCGAGTCTGATTCAAGAACGGGCATCACAATGTGAACCCTGCCTGTCCAAAGTTAGAACAAACGGCTGCGGCGGGCGCGCGTGCGGGCAGTCATGTAAGCTGAATATGTAAAACGTGGGAAGTGCACACGCGCGCGCGCGCGGTCGGGTAAGGGAGGCGGTCAGGAAAAGGAGGCGAGAAAGGGGAGGAGAAGACTGGAGGCATAAACTGTCGAGAGTTGACTACCAATTAAGAAATTGCGCGCATACTTGATTGTACTCGCTCGGTTAGGGAGGAGCAATGAGGTAGCAAGGAGGTAGCAAGGTAGAAAGACATGATGGGTTTCAAACGTAGCTTTGGAGACTAATAGGAAAAATGGAAACTTGAAGGTTGCCAAACAGGTGAAACTGCGAGTAGTTAAGACCTCAAGTGTCTAAATGACTAAATTTAAGAGCAAGAAGAGTTCTTAAGCAGTGGAGAACATCAATGGGATACTCGAGATTTTGGGATCGACAGGTTTCAAGAACGGGCATCAGATATATAGCTCAAAATCTTGGTTGTGGGAAATCATTATTGGGAATGCTTAGAAAACTGCTTAAAATAAGCTTGTTGACAAATACGTGTGACCGCAGTTTTTCCTAAAACGGAAAGATCCTTTCATAAAAAGTTGACTCTTGAACTTTTGGACTTGAAAAACTAGTCCGGAATGGTCATTTGTTGTGGCTGACTGATGCGGATGTTACAATGAGACATTGTCTGCGAAACTCTTTGGGTTTGTCATAGTGCAGACTGTGTGAACAAACCCTTCCCAGTCATGACCATTGGCTTTCGAATGAATCAAACTTTTCCAGCGGGGATAACAGCCTTTTGGCCATTTCACCATCTAGGTTGTGGGAAATGTTGAGAGAAACATGTGAAATAAGCAAATACCAGTTTTAAGTCTCAAAAACCAAAAAACTGAGGACGAAGTTGAATAGGTAGAGGGGGCGAAATTACAGAATCTGCTAAGCACAATTGCCGAAATGATCGTTTTAGTGTTTCTGACCTTTTTCTGAGTTTGGTGAAGAATGTTGACTAATGCCCGCTAAGAGGAGCTTGTTGTGGGCTGAGTATCAACTTAGGTCTTGAACCCATCATTAGAAGGTTGACTCACTTGTGCATATAGATTTATAGGCATAACAATAGATTTATAGTAAACACCAAGGAAAGCGGTAAGCTGCATAAACATGTAATCCCAGCATCACTGATCGCATACCCATTCAATGCCGTAGGCTTTAGGTAATTTCGTCATAGACATATTTTCGTCCACACAGGTATGGCTTGAATGCGAGGAATTTACTTTCGAGATCTCAAGTCGTCAGACTTAACGAACCACTGGGGAACAAACATGCCATCATGCAATTTATTGATTTGCTCAATGAATGGGAAAGCTTGAAAACGTCAGATTATAAGGTGTACTTGACATTAAAAACAGCGGAATGTCAGAATATTTTAACGCCAGAATGAAATTCCGTGCACTTTTTGTCTGGGTTTGACTAATGCGGCTGAGGAAAACACCTCAAAACAATACTAGGGTTCACTACACGCTTAGAGTCTACTCCCATTTTGACATAGCTGTGTAGATTATATAATTACCGGTACGTTCTGTCAGAAGGGTCCACGCTTCAAACGTTTGACCCATACACCTTGAACATGACACGGCTAGTCCACGGCTATGTTAGGGAGTGAGCATCTAGTCTTTCATATGCCGCACCATCTACAATGAGCTGAATTGCTCAAAAACGTCATCTAGAAGCTCGTCTTATTGCGCGAGATATGGAATGTGGAATTGCTGAGGAGTCTCACGTATAGGACTCACCTAGGTGACTCATTCCCGGTTTTCCAAATAGTAGCTGAAATACCAGTTTTATCCAAAATGTTTAAAACGTCCTTAAATAAGCTGAAACGCTCAAAAACGACGCAGCTCTGATTCGCGTCATTTCGCGAGATATGGAATCTGGAAACGCGGAATATCTTCAGATCGAGTCGACTCTTCTTGAATCTTCTATTCTAAGCATGGAAAACGTTGTAAAGGTAAATGTGCGCAGCTCAAAAACACGAAAAACAAGTCCAATTTTTAAAACTTATTTTCACGAAAAACTGGCGCTTTCTTTAAAGCATAACAACGTACTTTCTCATTACGATGGTTTCCGTTTACCCTGCGATCAGCATAACAAACAACGAAAAGCTCTTCATTAAGCGACATGTGCGCCGAGAAGACCCTGAAAGACAATTATGACCGTAATTAATCTACAACAGGCCTAACGAGCAATCTAGTGCTCGCCTCTCCCAGTTAGTACTATCACAAAAGCGATCACCAACACTGCGTCCTCTCCGTCTCCGACCTGTGCGTTCCCCTGCTGGCTCCGCAGCTGTGCCCGACAGACCAGGCGGCATAAATACTTCTCCCTCGCGTCTTCTCCCCGCGGCTCACCCCCGTAGTCTGCCTTCTTCTCCCTCTTTTCACTAACCCCAAACGCTAAAGAATACAACAGCTGTGGCGAGGATAGAAGGAGATAGGTGGGGGACGTGTGCCACGGGGTCGCTGCGCTAGTGTGAATAGAAGACAAACATTTATTTAAGAAACTACTGATTTTTCCACTTGATCGTGATAAAAACACGGTTCTGGAATCCATTCGCCGGAATGATATCTTTGGCGTGCAGGCTAAGGACTTGCGTGAAAGGACTGTAGGCAGAGTGCTGAAGGTCAACCTTCAATGGCTGTCCGTTAACCGTGAATGAGTCGAAGTTGGGAGTGCCTTCATATCCAAAGATCTCGATGTTCTGCAGCGGCGGCATATGAACGGAATCCTGAAATTTACATAAACGATCATGTCAGGCAGTAATTGGTTCGAAAAATTTTAATTGCAGTCACCTGGATCCGTCATCGCTGACGACGTCAGGTGCAATTATGTCTGTTTTCACTCACTTTAATATTGAACCGTAGGCCACTTATATGAATCGGTTCTGAGTCAGATAGTCAGAACAGACTTTGTTTTCGACTTGGGCTCATAAAAAAGGTGACTGTGTGTCCGAGTGCCGACAGTGTAACGTCAACAAACGCTGGACAAAGGAATAGCCGCTTGGAGTGCAAAAGGGCATCGTGAGTCAGATGGGAATGCAGAATCGCAACGCAGCAATGAGATCACTTTCTGGCCACTGTGTTTCGCGCAAGGGAACGGAGTAAATTGATTCCACCGAATAAAATGCTGAGTCTCACTTTAAGGCATACTATCAAAAGAGCGCCTTTTGGTCCCTAAGCAACCTATAGGGTGATCCCCGACGACAGTCGACTAGGTCTGCCCTCACTTCAGAGCAACATTCAGATTATGCGTCCTGACCTTGAGAGGTCTGTTGCAAGATCAAGCGCCGAGCGGTTTAGGATAGATCCAAATGTGGCTCACCGTCTGCTTGTTCACTGTGATCGCAATGAAAGCTTCCTCCTGATCCGCAGAATAGCGGAGGAACAAGTCGAAGTACTTGTGAGTCTTGAAGTCGTCCACAAGAGAGACTCCATCATCCCAAAACATCTCTCCCTGCGCTTCCCATCCTCCATGTCCATTCGGTGCCGACGCGATCAGCAGTTCGTATGGGTTCTTCCGCGAAGCGGTCGTGGTTTCCGCTGACACTTGGCGAGGAACAATTTGGCGACCTAAAAGGAATTTAATTGTTTAACTTAATAAGCGGCCTGCACCACCGCCGCGCATGTACATACCTCGCACGAAAACTGGAATCAGGTAGTTCTTGGGAGCGGGGAAATTATGATATCCTGATGGCCTTCGCACTCCGTACGCGTCGTCATAGAGGGAATACCAGCCGTCGGGGGTTTCCGGGAGGTAGCCGCGAACTGTGGTGGCTCCCTGAAATAAGGCAAATCATGTTTCAAATTATGGCTAAATCCGCTTTTTCTTTGAGAGTGACATAAGAGGGACCTACAGGAAGTAGGGTTACTGTAGCCTCCACCGCTTTCTCTTCCCTAATCCTTATTTACGTACTTCGCTACAATTTCCGCCAATTCTAACCTTCGGATTCTCGTGATTTCAAAATTTTTGCCAAACAACAATTACACGTGAGCGCATGCTTGTTGGTTGTTGGGATTTTCGATCAGCTAAACTAGAGCGTAGCTACAAAACGTGCAGTTTCGCTAACTCGTGAAGTAAAGACTCACAGATCGACCCAACCAGTGCCAATCACCGCGACTCCAAAAAACAATTCAATCATGCGAGCTCATGATATTTTGCACACCGACCTCATAGATTACTGGAATGACCATCATGGCCGGGCCGAGCATGAACTGGTGACTGAGCTCGTGAGTTCCTTCATCGTGTGGGAATTCGAAGAACGCCGGTCGAATAACGGTGCCACCGCGCAGAGAGGCTCCGAAGTGAAGGCTGAAATAAACACACGCGTAATTACATGGAACTCAGATATTGTCGTGGCTTTAGGTTCGAAGTCTTCATTTAAGCCATGTAATGGATAACAGTACCTGAACATGTAGGGAAGATGCCGATAGCGGAAGTGGTTGGCCTTCTTAGTCGCCGCCGCAACATCTGGCCACTGCGCTGGATCCTGAGGAATCATGTTGATGCTGTTGTGGTTGCGCATGAATGAGTGGAACGCGCCCAATTGCTGCCAACGCAAACACAGCTCTTCATTCGTGTTGCCGTTGAATCCACAGATATCTGAACCCACGTAGGGGATACCGAACATGTTGAATTCCTGAACTCCAATGATAGTCGTTCGCAAATCTTCCCAACGAGCCGTGTTGTCTCCAAGCCAGGTTCCTGTGTAACGGCCAGAAGAAGGGAACGTGGATCTGCAAATAGCACATTCTTAAGTATCTGGACACAAACATTAGATCGAACCGAGCGATCACAGCTCCACGTTGACCAGTGGTGGCAGACAGAGCCTTGATAGTAGAGCGGGATTCCGACCAGCCATACAGGCATTTCGTATCATAGAAGTTCTGCGTTCGACGCGCGGTCTTGGCGAACATGCACAATGTCTTTGTGGCCAATCTGGTCTGGAAACACACGAATTAACATGGAACAAGCCCAACTAGCGACGCTAATATAAGAATTCGCAGAATCGTAACTCACTCCTTGAGGCCACTGATACACATTCCTGGTCTGATACGGAGGCACATCGAGTTCAGAGTCGGATCCACTTTGAGGACAGTGAAGCATAGTCTTATCGGTGTCACTGTTCGTGTCAAAATTCGACGGCTCGTTCATGTCAATCCAGATTCCATCGAATGGTGCCTGAAACGCGGAAATTGCAATTGGTCCGCTCGATCAGTCTCACCTTCATGTGAAGCTTCTTGAACTCGCTCGTCCACCAATTGTCAGTTGCACTGCTCGTGTCCAAGAAATCGGGAAATCCGACGAAATTATCAGGCCACACTTTTCCTAGCATAATCTTCGTGCCGTTCGCCATGGGATACTTCTGCTGGGTTTGTGGAATCAGATCTGCTCGCGGCCATTCGATGAAAGAAACGTCCTGGAATGTACATTTAGTCAACAAACATAAATGGCTCACAAACCGAGTCAATAGCACGCTGGAACGAGTCATAATCGGCTTCTATTCCGGGGTCCAGAATCAGGATGAGCTTGTGACTAGAGTTGTGAAGGTGTTCTACGTAGTTCGGGAATTCAGCCCAGTCCTGAAGTAACACATAAAGCGCAAACATCGATATTCGGCTCACCTGAGCTTGATTCAGCGTGAAATCGAGCTTCCGATCCATGTAATCAATGTCCGCAAATTGGACGTCAATAGGAATACCAGCATCCACCGTACGTTGCATGGCCTGTCTCATGTCATCAACGTTCTTGTAGCCCCAGCGTGAAAGCTAAATGGGGTCATCAGATAAGGGTCACAGATCCTGAAGTTACCTGATAGCCGAGAGCCCAGTATGCTGGCAGAAAGGGTTTCCCAATGAGGCTCAGATACTGCCGAACGACATCTTCAGGAGTCGGACCCGGGAAGAAGTAAATATCCAGAAGACCTCCGATGGTTCTGTAAATGAGGTGAGGTCCAGGGCCAGTTGTGACTTCTTGAGCGTTGCTGTTCAGGATCAAGACTCCGTGCGCCTTTCCGTCAGGCTCCAGACCCATGTAAAAGGGATGCACACCTAAAAGATGACCTTTTTAGCAAAACCCGTTTCTAGCATACCATAAAGATTCAGTGTGTTGAAATCCTTTGAATCTGGTCCCCAGTCACGGGAGAACATTCCCCATGTTGTGTAACGAGACATGTTGTGCTGAAAAAGGTCATAGAATACAGTATCCAGCGTTAATTTCAGTTACCTTCAAAGTCTGGTGAATATTTTGTCCAAATCCATAAATCTTGTCCGAAGGAAGAAAAGTTGCGATTTGGATAAACTTGTCACCAAAAAAGAGTCCACCTAAAATGCGAAATAGATACGCTCAAGTTCACTGTGAATCCTTACCGATCGACGTGTCCCAAACCATCGTTTTTGTGCTCCTTCGCTGGATGGAAAACGAGAAATTTGAAGAGCTCGTAGGAATAACAACATCAAGGTCGTCGATGCTCTTGGATGGATGCTTCGGTAGATCCAGTGGAGGTTCGTATCTGAAGCTGGCAGTTAGCATGATTTTCAAAACAAAGATACTTACCTCTGCTGCTTAGGACTAATCTTGACGTTCACTGTGGCTCCGATCTTCTTGTAACTGAACTCCAGCTGTTCGAAGTCCTGGTTGAATGGATTCTTCAATCCATTCTCGGCCTTCTGCAACGTGATGGGAGACTGGGTTTTCGAGGAGTCGAACGAATACGTCACTTGGCGCGGAAAGTAGCACATAGGAACCGTTGGGATGACCTAAACCAAAGTGCGCAAAGTAAAAAAAGATGAATTCCTATAGTCAACTTACATTTTCGCTATCCCACACACAACCACGAGCTTGGCAAGCTTGAGGAGATGCGTTCGGATCGGGGTAACAGTCGAGACGTAGATTTGGATCTACGAAAGCAGACGTGCAACGGAAAGCTGCTAATAGCAGCACAACGGTGGCCCACATCGTGCGACTGAAAGTCTGACATGAAATTTTGTGATAAGGGACGAAAGTAAGAGATAAAGGGCTCAGAGAATAACTGTAGCGCGGTGCATACATGGGCGGAAGTGTCCGCCCGCGGCATTTTTTGAGATTTTCGGGCGTC
>KN166738.1:18576-36151 GCA_000757745.1 Steinernema scapterisci | reverse complement strand
CAAAGGCATTTCTTCAAACAGGACACAACGTAAATGTCAGCCTTCCGTAAAGTTCCGTAAAGCGTACAACGTACAACCGTACAACGTAAATGTAAACCACTAAGATTTTACAACTTTACGGAAGGCTGACATTTACGTTGTGTCCTGTTTGAAGAAATGCCTTTGTCTCTTTGTTTTGGCGAAAGTTGCATTCGGCTGCTCCAATTGCTCTTCTCGGCGGAGATCTCGCGATTATGACGACCTAACTTGTTATGGAAGAAGAGCCGCCTGCTGACCCGGTTTCTCTCTTGCTGGTTACTTAAGCAGAGCGTTCCGAAATTCCAAACGGACTTCTGCTTAATCTCTTAACAGGTACGTTTGCGTTCGTAAGCTCGCTGCTTTGACTACGGTAATTTTAGAGCCGACGTTTGGTATGAAGACAATTTTCCTTGGCGCGACGGCGCTGAGCGCCTTCGCGGTTACGCTGACGTTCTTTATGGTTCCGATGATCCTCATGCAGATCAGCGAGATTGAGACCGAGCTGACGGTGGAGATGAAGGCTGTACGCGCCCAGTCCATGGACACCTGGGAAGAAATGCAGAAGCTGGGAGGCGGCGCCCGATTCCGGCGCCAATATTCATACGGCGCGCCGCCTCCGGCGCCCGCGTATCCCGGCGGAAACCCTGGTGCAGGTTACCCCGGAGCCGGTGGAAACCCTGGAGCTCCCAACCACGGCAACAACTTCGGTGGTCCCAACGGACCTCTCCCGAACCTTCCCGGAGGTCCCAACGGCGGCCCAAACAACGGAGGCAGCCCGAATACACCTTTCGGAGTGCCTCCCAACAACGGAGTCCCCAACACGAACCCCTTCGCACCTCACGGCGGCTTCGGTGGTCCCAATGGAAACGGCAGTCCCAATGGCCCCAACAACAATGGCCCTAACGGTCCTGGAGGCGCCGGCTCTACCTGCAACTGCAACGCGGACAACAAATGCCCCGCTGGACCAGCGGGCCCAAAGGGAGAGAAAGGAGCTGATGGCGCCGACGGAGTGCCTGGCTCTGACGGACTCGATGGCCTCGACGCCGAGGACGCCCAAGCGCAAACCCAGCAGTACGGCGGATGCTTCAACTGCCCTGCTGGTCCCAAGGGACCCCCTGGACCCCCCGGACGCGCCGGACCCAGAGGAATGCGTGGAGCCCGTGGCCAAGCTGGCGTCCCCGGACGCGACGGACAACCTGGATTCCCTGGATCGGTTCGTACAAACTGGGTTTGGCAAGGTTACCGTATCGCTGTTTCAGATGGGACCCACTGGTCCTCCCGGTCCCCTTGGAGACGAAGGCACCCCTGGCGAGCCCGGAGCTGACGTCGAGCATCTTATTGGCCGCCCCGGCCAGAAGGGACTTCGCGGACCTCAGGGAGCCCCCGGTGACGAAGGAGAGCAGGGAGAGACCGGACCTCTCGGCCTTCCTGGAATCCCTGGAGAACGCGGACCTCGCGGAGAGAAGGGTGCCGATGGCGAAACTGGAGCCCCTGGACCCGTCGGAGAGGAAGGAGAGCCAGGACACGACGCCTCCTACTGCCCATGTCCCCAGCGCCGCGAAGACGCCGCGGCCACCGCTGGAGGATACCGTGGACGCCACTAGGTTGTACTCGAAGTATAAAAATAAAATGTCAATTTTTGAATTACATATAAAACAATACACAAGAAAGACATCACACCCGTCAAATACCGAATACACATCATCATTAGCCTAAGCGCGTTGCTATCCTTTTGTGGAACAAACGCATTAACACTAGAAATTCTCTTTTGCGACTGGGGATAATCGTCAAAGCCTTCTGGACATCTTCGTCGTTTCCATTCACTTGCTGTCCAATGACATTTCTGAAAAGTATAAGATTAACCTTCAGGAAAGTTTAATTCGATGAGCTCGCCTGGTTTCTTGAGGGTAGTGAGAGTAGAAGAACTGGAGAACTTCCGTCAAGAGATTCACGATGGAAGAGAGAAGGTCGGACTGAAGGCGGGCGAAGACTGTGGCCACGATGAGTTCTCCTCCTTTCGTCACGAGGACTTCGTTCACTGCCTCATGATCTTTCGAACCGATCGTTTGCAGAATAGACGAGCTTTTCCTGATGAGTTCCGCACTGCAGCTGGATCCGATATGCTAAGCACACATCAACATAAGAAGAAACATACATGTCGGGCGCTTACATCGCACAAATAGGGAATCAAAGCTTCAAAGAAACGTTCCACTTCGGCACGACCTTCTTCGCTCATCAACTGGGCCGTTATGATATTCCAGTGCTTCTTTATTATACCGGTTAGAAAGATCAGAAGTTCTTCTTGACCGTCCTCCTGGTCGTCCCGCTGCTTAATATCCAAAGCGGCCCAGTGGAGCTGCATCGTCGTGACCCAGTTGGCAATCCTGTTCATAAGAACAGCGTGTGCAGATGAGTTTCCCGCGAAGGTCTGAAACGCTAATGGTCAAGAGAGATCCGGTTACTAATACTCAGTACCAGTAAAAAGCTCTGGGCGAGGTTTGTTGCCGCGTAAGGTTGCACGAGGAGAAGATCTTCGACGGCCTTCAAGTAGATCAGGAAAAATCGATCCGAGTTTGGATCCACGGAGTTCAGACCGGCCTTCAGCGCGGCGGTTACCCTCAAAATCAGCTTTTCATTGTTGCTGTATCGGGAGATCAGGTTGGAGAACGTTGGAATATAGGCTTCTAGCAGCATAACACACGGGTCTTCTGAAAACACAATCTTAGGAGTTCCGTGAAAATCGTACTCACGTTGACCGCGTTGCATTCTGATGGTTTGTGTCAATTTCGAGTAAACGTCCAGTTCGAACAGAAATTCCTTTTCGGCTAATTCGGGATCGTCGGACGAGAATGTGCCATTTCCCAACGCTTCCAGCTTTTTCTTGTCGGCCATAATTGATCCCAGCGCTTGGATGACTTCACCGTAGGATTTCAGCGAGAGGCAGAATCCTATGCACCCCAGAGCGTTAATTCTGTTTTCTCGATCGACGTCCTTCCTCAAGAAATAAGCGAAACACTCTTGGAGCAGCTGGTCGGAAACAACCTTAAGGAAATCTTCAAGCTAGGTCATTGAAAAACCTTAATCCTACATTGTTTACTGTACTCCGACGCTCTAACAACTGCTCTAGCGCCTTAAGACCTTCGCTCTCCAAACTTGGTAGAGTCAAACAGCGAAGCGCAACCTCGACCGCTTTCTTGAACGCCTCTATACACGACTGATCCTAAATCTCACGTTATACAGATCTTCAAGAAACGCTAAAACCAACCTTCTCCTCCGCACATTCGACTAAGCAGCCGGACACTGTTCCTAAAAATTTTAGGAACGTTTCGACATAGAGAGTCACGTCACGTTCTTCGTATCCACTCGTGAAGTCGGTTTCCGTTGCGATTCCAATCAACTTGACCGCATATTTGATCGTATCCTCGGAGATCATCTCTCCGAACGCTTGAGCAAAGTGGAACACGGATTCCGCAATGAACAGTTCTTGAGAGACGCTGGCTTGCTCCAGAACGCTCACCAGTACATTCATAGTACTTTGCTCAAAGCACATAAACAAGCTTCGGCACGTTTCCAAGCGATCAGAGCGATACCTAAAAGCAAACAGGTCACGGAACTCTCGAGGATTCACCCACATCTCCCATTTCGCCAGTTCTTCGGCAGTAAACCGTTCCCGCAGACCTCGGGAGAAAGACGTTTTCTGAACTACGAATTGCACTATATGCGCGTAATTTTCGTGTTCACTAGTCTTCAGGAAGCTCTGAATCAGCTCATTCGTTCCAGCGGAAGCAGCCGTGATTAGCGATCTATGTAGCTCTGCCCAAAAGTTGTCCGTCAGCTGGGAGAAGCACTCTTCGACTGGGAACTGGCCTGGGAAGGATGCTATTGTTATGCAGAACGAGCATACCGTGCTAAAAGAGAAAGTTTAAAGTGAATGGGATGGGAGCACCAACTTGATTATGTGGATGTACTTATTATCTGGTCCAAGGCCCTTGGTGAACGCGTACGTGGTCAGCGTGTAAATGTAGATCTCAAAGAATCCGCCGATAGCACCAATCAGGTCCGTTATGTGCACGATCTCATCCTCTAGGTTCACGAGAGGGTCGCCTGAGGAATCTTTAAACTCAGTGCCACGGATCACCTCGGCTAGATTCTAAAAAATAGAATTGAATTAAAATCGGCCGAATAGAGAAGTACCGGGATCATAGAGTAGGCGATGCACTCGGCGACTTCCAGAACGAAGTTGTCCATCGCTCCCATGTCACTGTTTGAGGATAAGATGTTTAGGAGGCGTGCCACGGTCGCCCTTAATTCGATGTTCTTAGAAAGATTATTTGGGAAAATGAAACTCACAGATCTTGCGTGTTGGACGAGAAGATCGGAAGAAGGATCGGTTTCCACTCCAGAACTGAAATGTTCGGCAGTTTCATCCAAGATTCTACGCACTCTATCGCAGCGTTGGAGAGCGACGGTGAGCTGTCCGCTTGCGAGAACACAGTTTGGATTATTCGTATCACTGACTGAAAGTAAGTAATGTTTAAGCTGCAAGAAAAGGCAAATCTCACCTCACTGGAGCGCTGCAGATACGTCCTGATATCGCACCGCTGCAACGGGGGAACTTTAAGGTTGTCGAATTCGATCGGCATCTCGGCTAAAACCCTAAGGAGCAACTCCGGCTCCGAGCACCATGCACAGGTCATGTCATAGATGCATGTGTCCCAGATATCAGGCACGCAGTTCATCGAAAACAGCGCCATTGCAGAGGATAGTTTGTTGATCAGAGACTGCGACTTCGACGTGGCGCCTTGGGAGAGAACCGTGAAGAGGAATTTCCGGAGCGCGTCGGTCACTTCGGGCGATTCCAAGAGTTGCGTGGAGTGATTCTTGACGACTTCGTAGAGCGACGAGGCGCCGAAGAATTGCAGCGTGGAGTCATTGGCCCTCTCGATGAGAAAGCAGGCGAGTTGCCAATCGTCGCTCCCTAAATTCCGCAAATTTAAAGTATTATGGAAAATCAGTTTCCAAACCTCGTATGGCTTCCAGCTGCGCACTGATCTCACGCCTCCTTTCCGGTTTCGTGTTAGCGGCGAGAAGCTCCGCGTTCAGGCGCTCCGTTTGCGCAGCGCGCTGCTCGATCGAAACGGCGCCCGCGTAACTCATTTCTCTGAAAAACACGGGCAGAAGTTGGATAAGAGATTCCAGGAGCGGAGAATCTGAAATCCCAAAGACGCGAAGCCGATTTCCAGAACCGATAAATAGTGAAAGAGTGGCAATTGGAAACTTCGTACGTTCGACTTTCGATTCAGCGTGAATTTCATCGCGAGCGTCCCACAGGAAAAGTTTCAGCGAGAGGGCGGAAAAGGCGTGGATTTCAGAAACCCGAGACTTGAATGTAGTGCTCTGTGATGAGGCTTAATATGACAGAACCCTTGAGTATTCACGGCGGTGTCAAAAGTTGGTGGGATCAGAACTCTCGAAATAGGAGTGGGGATCGCATTCTCAGAGTACCATCATCCTTGTTGGCTACCTCGAAGACCTCTTTACGTGCTACGAAGCATGGCATCGAGCTAGAATACCGTATCCTAACGCCTTTGGCTTCTGTCAACTTTCGCTTTCCGCCACAGTTTCCTTTTAGCTCCAACTCTTGAATCCTTCGACGGCGTCGTCCAGAATGCTTCGTGTGTGCCCTCATCCAGCATCGTCGTCCACTCGATCATCTCGGGTTAATCATCGGCTACCGCGCCAACATCGTTGCGCAATCGTCGACGATGAATTCTCCTGCGATCGCGCGATTCATCGGAGCGAATCGCTGAATCCAAATCGCCTCCGGGGGCGGCCGAGGCCGCCCCCTTAGCAACTGCGATGGAGCTGACTGTCTTACAGATTGCTCCGTTCTTATCTTAAACCTGATTGATATAGGCCGACGGACTGTAATTAGCAAAATTATTCCGACGATCAACGACGCCGATTATAAGCGATAATCTGCACATCTCAGCAAAAGAGTGTCTAGACACCGTCTAGGGTTGAAATCTGCACAGCTTGAAACATGGGCAAAGAAGAGATCGAGACTGATTTAATTAGCCTTGCGGGTCTGGAGACGAAAGAAATGTTTCACGAGTTGGTAGCGAGTGTACTTGAATGCTCTGCAGAGGAACGATTGACATTAACCGATTCTACGCGAGTTGTTTCAAACCGTCCTGCATTCTGTCTTTGTACACTGAAGACTCCGAAATCTGTATAAGTCGGTGATAATAAGCGAAATTCTAAGATCTCATTCCCAGCTGCTAATACAGTCTTCACTCTTCAGCAATCATCACTTGCCTACGAGTCATCCAAGTCTGTGCTTAGAATATCTTCTTTCTGAAACCCTTTGTTTCGAAAGGGACCCTAGAGTGGAACACGGAATCCTCCGTTCCCGCCACTGAATAAGAAATAACCGTTTTACGAGCATCGATTTCGCCGAACCACGAACTGGGCTGCTGATCGCTCCTTGTCCTCCCTCTTCGCTCGCCGAAGTCCGTTTTCGCTGATTGCATACACATAAACATAAAACAGACGTTTCTACTGTTAATTAAGTCACTTTCCAAATTCGTCACGCTTTTGGATGACGACCGCCGAAACCTCGTTTCGCTGGTTTTGTGTTGTTTGAAACACGACTTTCGGCGCGTAACTGTTTCTCCTTCTTCTTCCTGGAGGGCGACTCTCCGCCACGGCGGCGTTGGCGGCGGATTCCAGCGCTTTCTTCGGCGCTTCCAGCAACTGGTTGGTTGACAAAACCAAAACAAACAACAAACTCACAGCGCGGGCACGCCCCGGAGGCGTTCGCCTGGACTATAAATGGTCAGGAACGCGCGCTCTGGACAGCAAAAGCTCGCTCGCTTCTCTTCACCAGGATTTGCAGCGACCATGACTGCTGACGACTCGAAGCAGTTGTTGCACGAGGCGGAGAGCACGCGGAAGCTGGCCTTCTTCAGCGTCGCCGTCTCCACTGTAGCCACCCTTACCGCCATCATCATGGTCCCTCTCCTCTACAACTATACTCAGAACGTGCAGACCTCGCTCGAGACCGAGCTCGACTTCTGTCGTCATCGCGCCGAGGGACTCTGGGACGAGTACACAAAGGTAAGAACTTTCTGATCTGGAGTCGTCGGATATGACCGATTCTTGCTCTAGATGGAGCCAGTCGAAGGCCGAGCGAAACGTGACGCATTCAACAGCCGTAATCAGCAGAGGATGAACCGCCGAAGAACGCTCGCCAGGGGCGCTGCTTCTTACGACGGTGGCGGAGGCGGTGGCGGCGGAGGATACGCTGGAGGTGGAGGTGGAGGAGGCGGCGGCGGCGGCTACAACGCTGGACCATCTGCTGCCGTTACTGGAGGTATAAACGATTCTCACTTTGCACGATTCCTAACTGCTGAGTTCAGGAACCCAATCGATGGGTGGTGGCGGAGGAGGATGCTGCAGCTGCGGAATCGGTAAGGCTGGACCTCCCGGACCTCCTGGCAAGGATGGAGACGACGGAAAGGATGGAGCTCCCGGAAACGATGGTACCGCTGGACCCGATGGAGCGTCCGATGCTGGAGGGGAGCCCGAGTTCTGCTTCGACTGTCCAGCCGGACCACCTGGTCCCGCTGGAGGACCTGGACCTAAGGGACCTCCCGGTCCTCCCGGAAACGACGGACAGAGCCCCGGACCCGGCAACCCAGGACAGGCCGGAGCTCCCGGACCTCCTGGCCCACCTGGACAACCTGGCGGTCCTGGAAACCCAGGAGCTCCCGGTGCTCCCGGACAGGTCACCGAGGTTCCTGGGTCCCCAGGACCCGCTGGAGCTCCTGGCCCACCTGGACCCCCTGGACCGGATGGACAGCCTGGTACAGGAGGAAGCAGCCCTCCCGGTCCTCCTGGACCTCCCGGAGACCCAGGACACGATGGCAACCCAGGAAACCCAGGCCAGCCTGGGGGACCTGGACCTCTGGGTCCGGATGGAGATGGCGGCGGATGCGACCACTGCCCACCACCCCGCACTGCGCCGGGATATTAGGTGTTCTCCCCCAAATCTCAATTCCGTTTCTCAAAATAAAGAATCTAGCATCACATTTGTGTCTTCCATTAACAAAGAAAACGACGATTCAAACCTTTTAATCGAGAACATTATAAAACACAATTTAAATTACACCGAACAACGCTCGCCATGGCTTCTTCAGAGCGGAACGCTCTTGTGTCCGTTCTTCAAAAGTTCTTCCCTGTACAGATATGTGATTAACGCTAGAATTTCCAAGAGAAAACCTACCGAAGCTGCTTGCTGAAGTCGTTCTCTACGGATTCGTCGTCCCAGTTGTCCTCCCAAACGTTCAGGTCGTCATCCTCTTCGTTGGAATCCTTGCCGGTCCACTCTTGCACTGGGAACTCCTCGAATTCGTCGTCGTCTTCGAGTCCAGTGAGGCCGGGCTGCTCCTTCTTGGGTGCCACTTCCTCCTTGACGGCTCCAGCGTCGGTCTTCTTGTCGGTCATTTTCAGATATGGATGACTGAAATTCATAGGAATTTTCGGTAAATAGAAACACAAACATGAGATCAGATAAAAGAAAGCGACGCCAACGCTTCATCCAACGAACTCAATGCGATGTTTAATAAATTTATTCTCATCCAACGAAACAACAGCCTAATAACAACAAAGAAGAAATGTACAAACGGCTCGGATTCATGTCCCGGCGCTTCATTCCTCCTCTCCAGCTTTCTTGCTGGCTTTTCGTCGTTCTTGATCGATGATCTCGGCCCTCAGCGGCAGCGATAGCGCTGTAGCCGGTCGCTCTTCGTCGGATTTGAGCATGCGAGTTTGCACCGATGGGTGCTTCGCCTTCGCCCATCTCGGATGTACTTTATCGTGCAACCTCCACATTCCGTCCATGCTGGAAACGTGGTTCTCGAAGACCACGTATTCCACGCAATCGCGGATCTCCGCATCGGATCCCAGCAACAGCTGTCCGAATCGATCGTACACGGCCAAACGCTGAATAAACGCGGTGAAATAGAATCCTTCGAAGAAACATCGTCAAACCTGTTTCGTGTTCATCCGCACAGTCAATTGCGCAATGTCGTTTCCTGATTTGTACGGACTGTCGGCGCATCTGATCGAAACAACCTTTGATGGTTCGTTATGTGCTACCAATTCCCAAACAATGGAGCCGTTCTCCACGTCAGGCCACATTTTCTGAAAATGACGGAACCAGCAAATAAGGAACTATGATGTCATAGAAACTCACCGCGAAAGCGTTTTCGGTTATCAGCTTGTGGAGTCGAGGTTTGTCACGGGACATCAAGGCTTCGTGGGCGCGGGTGTAGATGTCATCAGCGGTTGGGCCCCAAGTCTTCGGGTCGAACTTCTCGAAGCCTTCCTTCTTCCTTATTCTGCTCACTCCGTTGCGATAGTTGTGCCAGCGATGTAGGACGCGTTCCTTGGTTTCGCTGCCCTTCATCTTGATGGCGTCGACTGGACTGGATAGGTCAAAGAACGGCAGGGGATCCTCCGGGGAGACGTATGGATCGACGACAGAGTCTTAAAGCGAGAGCATCAATACTGAACTAAAAGGGTGAAAAAGCTTACGGAAGGAGTTGAGCGTGATCTGGCTCTCGTTCCACTTGCGAGGGGAGACCTCCTTGTAGGGATTGATGCCTTGGCGCAGGAGTTCGTTTCGCATCTCCGCTGGCGCCAGATTCTCGCGTCTTCTGGTTTCTTCGTCGTCCGGTAGATCGACGATTAATGTTTTCTGGCCTCTCATCTGAAATTCCCGATAAAAAGTCATGCCAACAAATACATGCTTACGGCTCTGAACATCTTCTCGTTCATGTGGGTGTTTCTGTTGGCACGCTGAGGATTAGAGCGCCTCATTCCAATGAAACGATGCAGATCGCTGCGTTCCTTGTGATGGTGAACACCGCATTTCTGTTGCGAAACTTCGCTGCATACTGTCGTCCGCAGCAGAGCTCCCGGCACCGTCGACGACAGGCGGCTTAATAGCATCTGGAAACAAGGCGAATGAACACAGAATTCACGAGAAATCCACGTTTCCCAGGCGCGGAAGAATCCCGAAATCTCCGAAATCTCCGCGAGTTGGCTGCAAATTTCAAATTTGTGATGATGTCACCGCGTGCGGAATGAGGCCAGTCAGGCATCTCCGTTCGAGAGTCTGTCTACCTATGCAGCTGGTCGGGTGGATGCCCCGGGGCTCCTCCGATCGCCATCGGCGACCCGAGAGATCGGAGATGGATTGGATGGAGGCTAAATAGAGAAGCGCGGAGCTGGGTAATCAACGGGTTTCCGCGCAGACCTTCAGTCTTCAAATATGCGCGCTTCTCGAACTCTCTTCGCCGCCGTCTTCTTCGCCGCGATGATCGCGGTTTCCGGAGTCTCACTAACGGAACGCAACAAACCTCCTCCGGACACTGGAACTGCCACTTTCACGGAGCTGATTTGTGAGTTTGAAAGAGTTTTTGTAAATTTGTTGTTTATATAAATATCGTTTACAAAATCGCGCGGTTCGTTGCATAGGTTTACCCACCATCGCATTTCAGCAAAATGCGAAGCGAACTCCACGGATCCGCAATGCAAACTCAAGAAGACCGACAGCGAAGGAATTCCGAAACGTCTCGTCGTAACCCCGGAGCAACTCGGAACAGTCGATTCCGCAAAATTCAAATCTGTAAATGTCCTGGGGTGAGTGATCTGATTCATTTCAATTGTTTACTCCGATGTTCCAGCGAACGGCCAGGTCCAAAAATCGAAGTTGCACCGAAAAGCCACCCGAGGGTCATATCAGCGAAAGTTGCCGAGGAAGAAGAGGACGAAGGCGAAGATAAGGACGACGAGATTTCAAGGCCAATCGTCGTGGAAAACAAGTTTCCGAAGGAGCTGAACTTTTTTTGCCAGATTGAGTTTGTGTTATTTTTATTGTTTGTTTGCATAATTGGAGTTTCAGGTCAAGACTGCAGAGAGATCGCTTTTGCTACAGTCATATCGACGCATATCTCCTTGCGTGTCCCGATGGAACTCCTCCTATTTTCCTGGTCCCATTCTGCCTCGCCTACACTCAAGAATGTTCTCAACTGGCATTTCCTGAAGAAGATTGGTGCGTAAAGGAGTTCTCGAAGTACGAGAGGTTTTGCACCACCGCAGCGAGGATTACTTGTTCTTCAAAAGAAGGCTGCCCGGGACCCTACGACTTGTCTTGCATATGCGAGCCGTTTAAATGTTTAGCTAACAAGTGAGTTTTTTATTCAATCCCAAAGTTCTTAAGTCCCAGAGTTCGTTCCAAAGTTAGTCCGGAAACTTGTATAATTCTTTATTTCAGAGTGGGCACGTACACCGCCGAGTGGTGCCAGCGTTACGAACTGTTCTGCGACGCCGAGAAACGGTTCGAAAAGAGCGACGAGCTTGCCAGCCTCCTGAAGGACAGCGTGAATGTCCACAAGCAGTGCCTGGAATTTCTCCGAGTTCCCCACACGATCTGCAATCCTTTCCGGCCCGATTTTGACTACGATCGGTGCATGAAGTTCCTCTTCGATTGCGAGTTGATTTCGGATTTCGGAGAAGAGAAGAAAGAAGACAAACGAAGGAGGATTCTAAGAATAAGCAAGACCGTATAATCGAAATGTTTGAATTTGGATCTATTTGACTGTGTTGCACTGAATCATATTCCTCGCATATCCCATCGGAGATCTCCTGATCGACACTCATAAAGGTTTCGCGTTTGTGGTTCAAGCGGACTTTGGTTCAGTGTCCTCATGGGAAAGGTCAATTATGCTCGTTATTATTAAATTGTCGTGGTTTAAACTCGTGAACTTTAGGAGATGGACAATGGCGCTTGAGACCTCCAGACTCTTCTTAAACTCAATTATTATTCACTTGGTAATAGCCAATGTGCTTTGAACATTGAGGGATCTACTGAGAGAACCTTGCGATGTTTGCGGTATATGATGATATATGTTTGGTTGGGAACATGAATCCGAGAAATTGATGTTAAAGTGAGTTGTTACGAGAATAGAACATTCATTCGCTTGTGCACTTTTCTGTTTTGCGCCTGAATTCATGAAGTTTTTGATTTAAAGTCAAGATAAATCGCATTTTATTTGAGTTGATTTACAGCGGTCGGAAAACCGAACTGTTGATTATGAGATTCAGGTTGTGTAAAGGCGCTCGAGTTTGATATGCGAGACAAGATCGTGCGCACTTTAAGAACATGGGACGTATATAGAAAACTTTCGCGTCGAGGTCCACCGTCACCAGCGTGTGGCAATTTAAGTCAAAGTTTAAATCAATGTTTTCTTGAAAGTTTTTGCTTTAGCCAATTTTTGGCACTTCTAGTGTTTATGTGTGTGGCCGCCAGATTTTGGCAAATTCATCTGCCCTTCGTGAATCAGCAGCCTCGTGAGGAACCAAACGAAACTTGTCTCGGCCCAGAGGGGCTTTTTCCGGTTCCTCGCATATTTCCGATTCCACAGTACTCCAGCGGATTGTGTCATCTCTTCCGTCACCCTTCTAATTAGGCTTGTTTTGTAGGCTGACAACAAAAGAAGCGGCCATCCGAAAAACGACGACCGTTCGTTCGGCCGTTCTGGAAGGTGCTTTTGTCCGCGCTGACAAACAAGGAACGGCGTACGAAGGCGAGAAACGGTGATGACGTACGGGCGTTTTTCAGCAGCTTCTGAAAGTTGAAAATGTAGCGCAGATTCATCGAATTTCAGGGTTGATCGCTTCGGGTTTGAGCGCCAAGGCGTTAGAATTTAATAGAAGTGTCCTCATTAAGATGCATCGCGAAGATTCAAAGAAGAAAGGATAATAAACTGTCCAGAGACGCACAAAAGCGATGATATGGTCGGAATCCAATGACTCAGGTTTTGCACCTCGAAGAGAAACTTTTGCCCCCTTTTCCCAGCGTGTTTTTAGGTTTGGAGTCTCCTGAATGCTGACCTAACGTGCGCATAAATGCATAATTCATCCCGTTACTGGGCGATCCACGGACATTTGTTGAACAAGTTGTTGTGGTTTGGAAAGGCTTTGAGATGTTTGGGTGTAGTAGATATCCGGAGTCGAGGTTTGGTCCAGATTTAAATCTTACGAGCAATTCCGCCTACCAGAGGGAACTCTCAGCGGTCTTATTCTTGACCTCTCTTTCTCATGACTCCCACAGAACTGTTTATTTTCGTCTGAAGTTTACTCTCGGAAACAAGTTCTTAAAAACTGATTTTCTAGGTTCTCAGAACTTTTACCGGGAGCCTTTTCCACCTGTGGTATTACAGTGCCCGCCTATCTGGAAGCAGTCCGCGGGCCCGATGTCAGGACTTTTTCGGAAAGTCGGCGCTGCTGCCGATTGTTTTCGGTACACAGGATCCGCCGTCATGACGTCTTCCACCAGCGAGATTCACAGATACACATGCCCTGTTTCGGCTTCCTGGAATGGTGAACGAAGGAAGAGTTTGGGAAAAAATCGGAAGATTGAGGCCGATGAGCCCGGTTTAAGTCTGAAGGAAACGAGATACTGGGAAGCGGGCATGACAAAGTAAATATTGCCGTCTGCCCGAGTGGGAACGTCTTTGCAAAACTATGTGTTGAACGATCAAGAGTCCCAGATTATTGGTTGAGAAGACTTCTTGGAGTTAACTCAATCAGGTCTTGAATCGAACGTTAAATATTTCAGCAAATATTCAAATCTATCGTTATAAGCAGTCACTCAGCCGTCTTCTCTCGTTCGGTGCTTTTCGTTTTGTTCCGTGCAAGTGATTAACGGGCTGTAAACAAACAAGACCTCCAGGATCCTCTTCGTCCTCTTTGATGTGCCTAATTTCACTCTTTTTGATATTTGGCCGTTTTGTATCGTACCCGACAAGTGCATCCAACAACTGATCGTTTCTTCTGCGTTTGTTTTATTGCTCTTCCCCGGAGATTCGGCCACTCACGGGATTTTCGAGTTCACTATTGCCACCTACGCTTTCCGAAGCATCTGCAGTGTTCCTGTTAGATCTCGGCTCCTAATCCTCCCAAGCCCTTGTTTCGAACTCTCGCGGACAATCTCCGATCTCAATAAACAAACCCAGTCGGCCCGACCGAGCTGTTCTTCCCTTCCTTTCTCGTTTTAATTACGCGGGCCGCTTTCGTCCCAACTCTCGCAATTACCTTTAATGCGTTCATTCGCTCTTAGGCGGCCTCCACGCGATTTTCTCGCTTCGGCGAGCCCGCGGAGGGATAGAGGGAGGGAGGTGCTTTCGGGGCGGAGCTCCTTCCAGGCTTCAATGACCATTATCAGCCGGTGCTTTTAGCTTCATACGGTCCGGCTTCGGCTCACTCCAGAAATGCTCCGTTCTCCGGTTTCAACGCTCCTGCTCCTCGTCTTTGTCGCCCTCTTCTGCATCTTCGGTTCGGTGCACTCGCAACAAGGTGGGTTCTTGGCTCCCGAAGTGGCTTTATGAAAGCAGTGAAGTTCAATTTTGGGAAGTTTTATTGAGAATGAGAATGCAGGCGTTTTCGGCTTTCATTGATGGCGACTTCGTCCACTTGAGGGTTACTAGGGTCAATTGGTTTGGACCGAATCTCAACTGGGACACACTCGCAGATACAACCCATTTCTCATATAAATTCTGTTTTCAGATTACGGATTAACAGAAGTTGACGACGAAATTGCAATTCCTTGTAAGTTCCTTTCCTTACACTCATTCTCTAATCTTCGATTTCAGTCAAAAAGGGAAGGCCGAAGGGTCCTCTCCGTTTCGGAAAGCGCAGTCCGATGGCCCCCGGCGGCCCTCTCCGCTTTGGAAAACGGCGCGTGGGTCGTGGGGATCCGTTCCAAAGGTACCTGCAGCGCGTGATCCTGCCGACGCTCTTCGAGGACGACGCCGAGTTCTGAGTCGCCGATCGTGTTCTGAGTTTCGCGTGTAGAACAGAAGGAGATTGTATAAATTCGTTTTTCGTTATCCCGAGGGTGATCTTCGACAGAAAAGTGGTTGGGGACGGAGTGCCAGGGACCCGAAAGAAAAGCAATTTGGCGGTGAGCGAGCCTTAAATTCATTATTCCCAGAAAACGTTTTGTTCTCCGTTTTGGGCTTCCGAATGAGTTTTCGTGTTCGCGACTTCAAAAAACCAAAGTTGGACTAGAACTCGAAAAAACCGAGTAAATAGAAAAGGACCTAAAACCGGCTCTTGGCTTCTAAATTCCTGTCCAGACGAGGATGTTCCCACAATTCCGTGTGTCCGTCCAAGTGTGTATTCACCGACCTTTGGAGCCGTGTGGGGAATTCCGGCTCCACCGGGAGCTGTTTTGGATCACGCCACAACAATTAGCCGAATCAGCTGTCACAATATGCAAACAGATGCCACTGCTTACGCAAGTTCTAATGGAATCTCGCATTTCTAAGTTTGAGTGACTTTGATACGAGACTGCTGATCGCAGGAAAAGATCGAACTTCTGAGGTTCTCGCCAGCTTCGCTCAGAATACAGAGTATACCATTTATCTATCTGAGGGAGCAGACACCGGGAATTCTAATTGGGATCCGGAAAAACTCGGAACTCTCATGACCTCAGGGAACCGAAACACTTTTCGGTGGACGATTCCCGGAGAGAAGTAAACTTCCGATGACAAGGTCGCAGGACGCCGTGGTCTTTCTTTGTTACCATGGTGTTCCTAAAACGACGTTTCGAACGGACGCAACTCGATTTTGCAAATCCAAAGAATTTACAAAAATTAGATTATTCCACATTTCTGTTTTCCGCCACCAGATAATTGAGATCACAATTAACCGTCGAGACTTGTCCTAACAGTCCGCAAGACCTTTTCTGAAGCCACTTAGAGTAAAATTAATTTGAAACACAAAGTTCGATTTTCCGAGTTTTCGTCAAAGATAACAGTTGTTCACGCTTCAACTTTGATAAGAATTAGTTTTCGCCCACTCGAATTGTCCACGAAACCTTGTGCCCGAAAGCAGTTCTTGGCCAGGTTGCCTGGAGAGGACGTCTGGTTGGTAGGCGATGAGTTCAACCTACGATGAGGAAAAGTTGTTCGCTTGAAGGACAACGCGAGCCGAGCTGCGTGGGACTACTCTTCACAAAGAACGTGAATCTGTGTGAGTGGATACTTGATAATTGAATGGAACGACTGAGCGGTTTTCTGCAACAGATTCGCTCGCTCAAGCCGAAAAATCCTCGAAAACAGGAGCAGACGATCCACGGTTCGGCATTAATTTGGTTTTTATATGTTTGCTTTGTGGATGCAAGCAACAAAAGGCGTCTTTTGGATGTTTGCTTCCTAGAAAACAACAAAAGATTTGAATTGATTTTGGGCTAAAAAGGCACCTCAAAAATGCTAAGGTCGAAGAACTAATTCGGAAATTTCGCGTTTTCGTGGAACTCCACGTAAATCTACGCAAGAATAATTAAGTGTTTGTTTTTGAACGAGGCGCTTTTTAGTCGCGACACAGGTGTGAGCACATAGGTCGCAGATGAAACGTGAAAACTGTAGACACCTGTTGTGAAAGTGAGGATTGGGATGCGTTGAAACACATGAACTTATTCCTTCTTGAAACTCGCCATCGGCGCAGTTTGCTGTTTCAAGATTGTTTTTCACGTTTCTGTAATCTGTGATAAGCGCAGGCCGGCTAGATTCTCCAAGTTCACCTCGTCGGCTCGTTTCGGGCGAGCTGGCTTCGAAATTCAAAACATTTGAATTCCAAGAAGTTCGTCCTTCTAGATACTTTTCCAGACATCTGCAGGTGTGTCGCGGCGTGAACATGCCCGCCACCGGCAAAAGGAATCCTGCGAATGCGAAATCTTCAGGACGACGCCAACCAGCGACGGATTCAGACAATCCGCCGTCTGCTTTCCTCTTCACAACCACCATAAATTGCTTTTGACTCGGACAGAGGAAGCAGCGGGCCATTGGTCGTCTACAGCGCTTCGCATTCGCAAAGACTTGGTCTCACTGACTGTCAAGGCTCCGTGCGAACTACCCCAAGCAATGCAAGTAGCGGAGAAGTACACTTACGCGAAATAAAACAACAAAAATCGTATTTTGGCGCTCAAAAGTGATTCCCAGCAAAAATCAATCACAGAATACGGAAAAGAATTAGGACAAGCGAGAGCTGTGAACATAGAATACTATGACCACCGGAGCTTTTCCTCACTATCGCTGCCTGATCTAGTCCAGTCCTTACCTGATCCGTCCTCAAAATCTCAGCTTGATATCTCTTGCGTTCGGCGCGCGATTCCAGCCTCGATAACTCCTCTCGTCGTTTTGTTCGCCGTTTTACGATTCAGTTTTATTATCTTTGTCGGTTGGGCAACGACGTCTCCTTAAGAGAGCAATTCCATGACAGTAGACAATGACCACTAACTGTCAACAGATGGCTCTCTTAGTAGCCGCCTCCGCCATCGGCAAAGTGGGGAAGAATACAGTATCCGGGGCCCGATAGCGGATTCCATTAGGCCAGAGAACGAGTTTTGTCGATTTGCTGGAAAATGACGGATCGGCGGAGAGGATAATGGACACCGACGAGTTGGGACCAGGAAAGCGTGATA
>KN166722.1:38784-53251 GCA_000757745.1 Steinernema scapterisci | reverse complement strand
GTGAAACGTTTCACGAACCGTAGGCAAGGTCTATGCGTAACGTGAAATGGTTTCCAAGGCCAGTGAAACGTTTCACAAACCGTAGGCAAGGTCTATGCGAAAAGTGAAATGGTTTCCAGAGCACGTGAAACGTTTCACGAACCGTAGACAAGGTCTATGCGAAACGTGAAATGGTTTCCGTGGTGAGTGAAACGTTTCACGAACCGTAAACAAGGTCTATGCGAAAAGTGAAATGGTTTCCGAGGCGCGTGAAACGTTTCACAAACCGTAGGCATGGTCTATGCGAAAAGTGAAATGGTTTCCGAGGCGCGTGAAACATATTACGGGTTGTTTAAAAATATGAAATTTTATTGAAAGCTGTTCTGAGAGAATAAACATAGTATACAGTATGTTCGTAGCTAGAAATTCGAACCGAAATATGTCCTAATGTTCAAATGTGATAAAGCTGCGGAAGTGTTGGGTTTCCGGCAACGCAGCCTAGAGAAACTGCATAACCTCCAAAAAATGTGAACTATCGAAGGTGTGAGATGGTTGAGATCCATAGCGTAAGACTACTGCCAAGGTTGCCACAGTGCGCGCTTCCGTACGGTCCGATCGCGCAAGATGGAATCTACGGTCGTAATTTTGGACTTCTTAGGACTTTTGGAACCGCATATTTCTGCAGCGCTAAGCTTGCGTTTGTGGCGTCGGATTATGGGAGTTCCGGGAGAACTGGCAGAGGTGGAAAAGCCACTGTCGTTGGAAGAATTCTGGGCCGGGGTCATGTAGCAGGGGTACAGAGGAGAGAAGGGATGGTGCAAAGATGGGAATGAAGCCATAAGCGGGTAAACAGAGAAGTGGGCCACTCGACTCGGCGAAGGAAAACTAATGGGATCCAAGAAACGGGACAGAGGTGGCAATGAATAGATGCCATATGGGATTACCGCATTAGTGCATGGAGGAGAATCGGTAAGGATGCTGTTAGCGGAGCTGCTTAACTCCCAAATTAGTTCTTCCGTCTTGTTAATTATCGCGGTCTTTTGAAGGTCCGATCTGAAACGTTGCCACAACTGTAACGTCAATATCCAGCGTGCAAATATACACTCGTAACAGTCAAATACCTCCTCTGTAGTTCCGGCCTAATAATCACAATAAGTTTCCGAAGATGGGCTATACACTGCTTTTCCTTCTCGCGGCGGACCTTCTCGTTATGCGAGCGGTTCTCCTTTCCTCCGCATTGAGTTCCCACGCTCTCTTTTCTGTTGAACTTCTCTTCGAGCGTTTCGACAGAAAGCGATTGAAGACCATCTACAACTCAGCTTCAATTTAAAGTGGTTACAGCGTATCTCGACTCACCTAGTTTCTGCTCCCTGTGGCAGTGCTCCTCCCAAAGAATCGAGAGTTGCATTATCGCGGCGAAATAAACGTCAGCCTTCGCTTTCGATCGCGGTTTTCTAAAATACTACACCTAAAATCATGAAACCCGTGTCAACTAACCTCGAAAGACCTCCAGAATTGGCAAGAACAAAATCCAAAGTTTTGTTCAGGCGTTCTGTCGCTCTACTGATATTCATTCTCCGCTTTTCCTCGTCGCCCTTTTTCTTCTGCGCACGATTCGCAGGAAAACCACTCATATTGCTCAAGAACCAAACTGATCTGCTTGCTAAGGATAAAGGCTTTGCAAGGTACGAGACCCGACTCCTCCTTCCACTGTTTCCGGTATATTGCACTTCCGTATTGCCCTCGGTCATGGAATTCTTGGTTTTGTCATCACACGCACAGTGTGAACTTGTCCGAGGAGAGCTTGTTGGCATTTTCCGTTTTTATTCAGAGTGATCCTAAAACGGAATAACTTCTATCGCAGAACTGGGATTACTTCCTCTAATGCGCTCATGTCTTCGAGAGCCATGTGGGAATCAAGCGTCAAATACTTCATGAATAGCTTGCTGAACATGGCCGTTAAGCCGACGATCACAGCAGGTGTTCGCAAGTGGAAAAATCTCTTTGAAGAACGGAGTCAGAAGTGATTGCAAGGGAAAACACGCATTCCCACAACCTTTCTTCACACTTCGCACCTTCCCAAGTTTGCACTCTGAATGTTCCCTTGGTTATTGGAGACTTGAAATACTACTGCAGTTCTTCAATTTTCAAAAACCGTAAAAGGGGATCGGTCCCAGTCGACACCCCCAAAGCATTTTTCCTACTTTTTTCCACAAAGCTAAAATCGCTATTCCCAGATCGCCAGATCAAGGACAGATTTTAAAAGCTCTTAAAACCAAAAACAATTTTAAAATTTAAATTTGTAATGTGTTTGACAGTAATGAATTTGTAATATATTTAGCCAGAATGTTATGCGATCAGAAACATTTTCCAGGCACTTGATCTTGACAGATGAAATCTTGGCACAGTGCGAGTAGGTTGTCAAATGTTTCCTCTTGTTCAGGCATCTTGTAGCGAACTGCTGGTGTTTTGGGAAGAAGACTTTGCAAATGGACCATGTGGTGTGATGCCGAGGAAACACTGTTCTCACCTAACATGGTACTTTGCGTTTCCCAGGACTAAATGGGAGACTCCATATATATATACTTCATAGCTTGCGATCCTTTTGGTTAGGAGATACTGTTTTCGCTTAACGATATTAAGCAAAAAGCCACTGGTGTCGCTTATCAAGTTGCAAGATCAAGTGCCTGGAAAATGTTTCTGATCGCATAAGTATGAGTAAGCATAAGCATGAGTCATCTTCCCAGTATAATTGAAGGTTTATTTCATGGAACTTCGGAATGTTTACAAGAAGGCTAAGGGCGCAACCACGGACGAATCAGATATTTTCTCAGTACATGCAGTAAACTTCGTCGATCTGGACATCGTGTTCGCGCGTCGGAAGAGTGTCGACCATCTGCGCCTTAAGAGCGAGTCCTACGGTTTTCGGAAACGTTCCGAAAAGCTGTTTGTGCTCGTGCAAAAACTGATCGTAGAATCCCTTCCCGTGGCCAAGGCGCAGACCCTTCGTTGTGAAGGCCACTCCGGGCATTACAACAACGTCCAGAGCGCCCGAATCTTTGTACGACGCTGGCGTGAGGTCGGGGTGATGTTGCCGGATCCCCCACAGAGTTGTGTCCAGCTTTTCAAACTCCTGCGCGTCATTCAATTTGAGCATTTCCATAAGCTTCTGGCCTCTTTTGAACCGAGGAACAAAGACCTAAAGTGGTGATAAGATCCACGATGAAAGACTGCCACATACATCTTTCTTCAACTCCAGCGCTTTCAGGATTATCGCGTCCGTTTCGATTTCTCCTTCGGTGCTCACGAACACTGAAATCCGCTGAGCGCTGAGGAACCAGTCGGATTTGAAGACCTAGCAAGAAGATTTCACTACGTTCCCCTCGACTCCTCTTACCTTCTGAGTCACAGCTTCGGTCTCGCGTTTAATCGCCTCTTCGCTTACAGTCTTCAGAAGATTTCCAATTGTGGTCCGGAGAGCTTTTTTCGCCATCTTAATTTCTTCAGGAGACATTTTGAATTTCTGCAACAACCTTAATCGAAAATAAAAGCGAGGATTCAACGCGGATACTGCAAAAAGAAACCCACAAAACACGTTCTCACAGTTTACTATATTAATTCAAATTCTTCCTTGAAATTTTAAAGATGGAAAATTTAGATCTGCTCAAACAGCAGATAAAAGGAATTGAATTAATAAGAAAAAACAGCAGCTTCAAGATTCAAAGAATAAATTTATACTGCTTGGCTTCTAAAACTCTATCCCATCTTTACAACTTTACAACTAAAACATAAGTAAACGCACAAGAACGTCAGGAAAGCGGTGATAAGTAATTTTCGACCAAAATATACTGTTTCAGCTTCGGTGGAAGAGGAAGCGCGTTCACGTGTTCCTCGATTCCAACTTCCAGCTGTTCCCGAATCTTCTGCCGGCACAAGTTTTGGAGCGTCGGAAGAAAAAGCCTTCTACTAAGAGGCGTCTTCAATTCGAGCCTCTCAAGCCGGTCGATCAACGGTCCAGCGTGGGACATTACGGCCACTTGTTGATCCGGAAGGTGCACGATTTTCTCCACGAGTTCTGCTAGAGTAGTTGCCCGGACGAGCGACTGCGGCCCTCCAAGGCAGTAATCACCGTTGAATCGACCAACGCGGCTGTGGGCACATCTGCCGTTTCCAACGTGATAGGAAATGGAGAAAATGTACCGGTCGCTCAAGGAATCGCGCACAAGGAAGGTTCCAGGCGGCTGCTTGCGAAGAACACGTTCGGCTTCTCGCGCGGAGAGTGAGCCCCAGTACCAAGGACACTGTAATGGAGAAGGCGATCAGTCGATTGTTTACGGAAACGCGTTTCCTTTAATCAGCAGTTCGATCGGCCGTCGATCAAAGAACTGGCCGAAGAAAGGAGCAGCGAGCGTCGATCACTTTTCTCACCTTTTTTAGCTTCAAGAGCTCCGAAGAAAACGAATCTGACGATGACGCAATTGGAAGGTCAGGGAGCAACGACGTCGATGGGCCGTCGATGGCGCTCTTTTCGGACATAAACTTGAAATGTTCTGAAAGAGAATTTGTGACATTGATTTCGAGAACGAAATGCACATTGCAATATAGAAATGGAACGTGACCCCGTGGTTACATAAACTCAGGTTTACACTGAATACACATTTATACCTCGTTAACGCACAAAATGTACAACAAAAACGAAAACATTTAAATAAAACAATAATTATCGGAGACCATGATGCCCACCTTGATACACCATTGGGGATGGTCCCATGCCGCTCATCGTCACGGAAGCTTGAGAAGCTGAAGTTTGGAACTGGCTCGAAGCTGGCTGAAACTGCATCGAGGATGCTTGGAACATCGATGAGGGAGGATTCATAGACGAATTCACGGAAGTGTCCATCATCGGCATGCTGGTGACAGGGGGCATCATCGATGGAGGAACTTGCATAGATGGAGCGGTGTGGAGGGAAGGAGGTTCAGAGGAGGATGAGATCGTGGATGCGTGGGGTTGAGAGCCCATTAAGTTCGGAAAAGAAGCTGGACCTGAACCATCGCTGGTGGTGATCGGAACGTTGGGTATGGCTGCTGAAGGATCGGTGGGGGGAACATTGGATGTGGTCGTTTCCTGTTCAGCCGCGGAACCCTTGAACAGGAATTTCATAGTGTCTTGCATAGTATCGGTGAGAAGACGTAAGGTTTGTTCGGCTTCCTCCTTCTGCAATTGGCCCACAAACATGTACTTCGAGTGGTAGAATACGTCGCAGATTGTATCTTCGAACTTCAGAATCGGGCCGCTGGCCAAGACAACTCTGCGGAGCATTTTGTACATGATAACAACCAAATCTTGGATGTTTTTGGCCCGTTCTCTGAAGTCGTGCATCTTCTGAATGAACGGAAGAAGGATGCGTAAAACGTAAACTAGTTGGGCTTCGGTTTCCACGATGGGCTCAACTCTGACTTTAATGAACTCGTACAGTTCGGTGATCGTTCCCTGAAATTACGGTAGGTTTGACTGCAATGTCGACTGCCAATAAACTCACCACTCCGGAATGTTGCCAGAAAGCATGAGCTAAGGCCAGCCAAGCTATAAAGCGATTCTCTCCGTAGAGAAATATCTGATCGCTGTAAAAATCAAAGCAGGTCTTTGCGGGATCACTGCGCTTCAGTTCTTCAGAGGAGATCACCAAAAAAAGTTGATCCAAAAGCACGGATTGGAAAGAGTGCGGCAGAGCTGTTAAAATCAACGTCGCCGCGTTAAGCGCCTCGTAAGGCTTCCCGCTAGGCGATCGTCGGAGTGCGATTTCAATTAACGCTTTCGCGGTGACCACGGAATTGTGGGGTGAAGCCATCAGCTCAATGCAAGCGCCGTAGAGCGCTTGGGCAGCTGGGGAATGCTCCGCGAATCTCCAATCCCGGGCGATAAATGCTGGCGGCATGTGAATGTAAACGCAGGCATCTATAACACGCGTTACGAGTTGCTCACAGAAGTCCGTTGGTTCCGGGGTCTAAAATACAAATGGTAGAAATACGGCGGGATGACTTTCGAGTACCTGATGATTATCCTTTGTGAATAGTGAAGTCAGCAGTTGCTCCCTGTCCCGACCCTTGTTTTCTTCAGCCCTGCCGATGATGGACAACACAAACTGCCTAGCTTGGTTCGTGTGGCAAATGTGGTCCAAACAGTACAGCGTCGAATAAACAAAATTCGCAGGTTGCGCTAAAACATTAAGTTCATCCAACCCTTTCCAGTTAGAACTTACGATGGAATTTGTAACATTGAGAAAAGAACTGTAAGAACATGTTGAGATTAGAACCGTCAATGTTGACCTCGAGAGATCGAAAGAAGAGGGCATCCACAATCTGGAAATTGATATCAGAAACTTGGAATGGTTGTTGTATGCCTAACTGGAAGAATGTTGTCCGCCAAATTACCGTAGTACACGGGCAAATAATGCACTTCGTGCTGTTCACTTGAGTGGTGGTGGGCGCCAGTGATTCTGCGGAACTGCTCGTGATAGTACAGGTTGGAAGCACCAAAAAAGTTCTGAAAAGCATGAGTGGGTAAGAATGACAAATCGGTTCTTACGGGACTATAATACTCCGCGAGTTTCACGAAATGCTGATCTGACTTGACGTGAACAGTGGAATGATGTTGTGTCAAATGCTGTGTTAGGTACTGCAAACGGCTTTGAAGATCTTTGGAGTTTGCCAGGAGTGTGTGGATGACGGCCAGCGAGGCCCTGATCGCGTTGGTTTCGAAAGGGTGCATGACCAAGGCAAGAAGGAGTCGTTCGAAAGGAATCATTCCATAGACAAAGACGAGCTCGTTGAAGGTCGTGGCGATCTTAAAAGTAAAATTAAAGTAAAATCGGCATCGTCGGCAATCCTTACGTTTACAAGGAAACGATCATCCATGGAGTTTACGTTCATGTTCATGTTCATAAGCCAGTGGATGACAAAGTCGACCAGCATATTGACGTTAGATATGTATTCCTTGCACGATAAGTTGTCCAAGAATCTGAATTTGACAAATTACAATTGCCGTGACCTCCCCGACTTACTTGTAGAAGATAGACATGTTCATGTTCCGAGTGGCCGCGGCTTGTTGGTAATGTTGAGCGTTCGAAGCATCCCAGAAAGTGAGGAAGATCAAAACAAACCCGGTAAACTGAGTCTTTCCACACTGCTGCAGGAGGAACTCGTACTTCTGGTTGCCGTCCTGCATCTGCAAATACTGCTGGTAGGCTTGCCTCGCGTTCTCCATTTGCATGTTGCTCGATTCGTCCATGAGCGAATCGTTGCAAGCGGTAACTGGTGACGGAGCTGCATCTTTGCCGGTCAAACTCAGAGGGAACCACGCGGTGGTTGTAGAACCCCATTTATGGGCCTGCATCAGGGTTACAAACTCTGTGTTTATCGGATCCCCGACTATCTTAAGACATCGTGCGACGCTCAGAGCAACCATGCGCGTGATCTCGGGACATATCCAAGAAACGTGTCCTTGTGGATCGTTCGAGCTCATGTTGAAAAGCTCAGGGTGTGTAAGCGCCCTGCAAAAGGCCCCGCCATCTTAAAAAACTGAGATTAATAAAAGTATGCCTCTAAAATAACCTACCATTAACTCTGATAGCCAAGAGAGATGTGTTGAACGGCGCCAGTTCGTTCGGTGGTACCCACAACGCGTGTCGCATAACGAGTTGCTCAAACGCCATATAAAGCTGGGTCAACGGCCAGTTGGGTCGCTGCTGCATTGGACCGGCCGGGATAGAATTCGTGAAAATAGCCGGAGAATTTAGAATTTGCCCCATCAAGAGATAAACGTGCTGAATAAGAGCACAACGGCTAATAACTGGAATGCGACATCCCACGAGCCGATAATTCAGCATTTCAGTGACCATATACAAAAGGTCGATGTTCATGACGGCCTTGGACGTGTGGTGGAGCATTTTGTGAATTGGCGAAAGTCCGAACTGGTACTCCAAAGTCATCGCGATCCTCACGAGTGTATCTAAAGCAAGAAACCGAGATTATGAGGTCAGAAAGGTGGGTCTTACCAATACAGGCTGGACTTGGAAGTCGAGCGCCCGCAGTTGAAGCATACGCATTTAGGGTGTCCAGGAGGTACCGTATAAGGTTATCCTTTGCCCGAAACGTGAATGCGTCCAGCAAGTTGATATCCAGTGAAGTGATTCTTCCAGTCGCACGGCGATTAAACGGAAGAGGCCATGGATCTTCTCCCAGCTGTGCGTCCAAAGTAGGCCGAATGACATCAATCACTCGTTCTTGAAACATTTTATCATTGCTTGTCCCTAAAAAATTGCAAATTACGTAAACATCCCAACATCTTTGGTCAGTGATCCTTACAGGCATTTCCAGCTACCGCCACCAACGCATCTCCAAAATTGTAGTTCGTGTGGCACTGGATCTGTTCCACAATTCCTTTCAAATTGTCCGGGACAGGAGGAACCTTGATCGAGCTGTTGGTGGAGGACCGCTTGTCAAACTGAATCCAAATGGCGGCCGGGCCGAAAAATCGAGCCATGCGGTGGAAATCGGTGCCACAGCCGCTCCACGTGGGTTCGTCTTCGTAGAGTAACTTGTACAGCTCTTCCACGCCTTTCATTTCCTCTTCGTTCAACTGGTCAATGCGAATCGCCACGAACTGCAGAAGCACCCACATCAGCTCGCCCCGTGCCACACGGTAATTGTGACTCTTTAGCATCATATGGAGCTTTTGGAGAATTTTGTTGAACGACGCGTGGTTGGTGTAAAGGCAGGAAATGAACAGATGTGCGAGTTGCCTCCAAGTGTACTGGTTCTCGTCAGATTCCAGTGGGTATTCCGTCGTCTCCATCGCTCGCATCGATTCTATTATCAGGATAGGAATAATGTCGTCGCACTGAAGCTTAGGATGATTATGGGTAGCATTTGGACGAACGAGAAACTGAAAACAAGCTCTGTGCAACGATTTCAGAAAAGGTCAGAAGCATACCGGAATAACATCTTGATTCCTCGGCTGCTTGAGGAGGATGTACTGAAGATAAGTTTGAGGAGCGACGGATTCGTTGTTGAACGGCAGATGGCCTTTCAGGTACAGTCTGGGTGAATTAACGTCTTGAACTTTCCAGGTCTGTTGATTCACGTTGTAGTTGACGTGCGCGGTGATGGGAAACATCCAGGACCTGGCAATCATCGTCGTGATTTCTGCAAGAGGCCGGAAAGACGACACGATGTCGGTAATCTTGCGGGCTATCCTCTTAAACACACTATAGGTCACAAAAGTAAGCCCAGTTACTTACCGGCATCATGTAAGCACACGAGTTATTGGACATCCTCGTGATTTCGGTGATGATGAACAAAGCGGGCGAGTGGTTCTTCTTCCTGTCGGTGAGCTCCAAGAATAGGGTCTCCACAGGCGCCATCTGCGCCCGTTCAACATCCGTTAAATGCGGCGGAACCTTCCCAAGATTCTCCACGATCATCTTTAAGATATTCCGGATCCCCTTGTAGTCCAACTCGGCGAACTTCGAAGTGATGAATTCCATTTTTTCGGGGTTGATCGGAATAGTCCTCATAGTGAAATCTATTGAACTGATCATCTGTTCACAAGCTAGCCTGAAACAAAGATTCTAAACAAAATCAAACGTTTTCCAACTTACAGCAGAGTAATTACTTCGTCTTCGGCTGCTTTCTTGATAATCTTGATGATCAGTCGATCGCATTCTTCGGGTTTCGAGAGGCCGCTGTCCTTATGCAGTAATTTAACCATCTCGGAACACGCATGGTCTCGAAGAGACTGAAATCATCGTCAATGTGTTTATTCAAACAGAAGGATTCAGAGAATCTAGTATATAGATTGCTGCCAATAAAATACAATGTTTCCGGGACCTGTACCAAGAATACTGGATTTTGTGCTTACCGCTGGAATCCTTTTGAGCACTTTGACGGCTTCGATACACGTAATTTCATCTGCGTCTGCGTCAACGCTGACGTCAAAAAACAAATTCTCGATCTCAGCTCCTTCCTGCAAAAACTTTTAGAAATAAAAACAGAGGAAACGTAATTGGGCAAATTCCTTGATTTGTCCGATTTGTTCAGGTGGGATGAATTTTAGATCACACAGCATAAAATCGTTTGGCCAAAATAAATAATTCGTAGGAAAACCTAATCAAAATTCAAATAGAAAAAACTCACGACATGGGCTCGAACAAGCCACTTCAGCTTCTCCACCTCCGATCCGAGTCCACGGAGCCGCTCCACTACGTTGGGAGGTGGTCCTTCGTCCATTCTTTCCACTTCTTCGCTGACCACGATGCTCTGATTTTCATTCTGGCCTGAAATCTGATTTGGTCGAATCGTGGAAGCCTGTGCTTTTTACCTGTTCTGGAATCTCCGGAAGTCGACGCGACCGCCGCTAAGGCCTGTAGATGCGCCTTCTGTTGAATCAAATGTTGCTGCAGCATCTGCGAAGTCCGAGCGATCAACGGAATCTTCTCCCTCGGTGCTCTGTTTCCGGGACCTGTGACGGCGATCTTCGTGGGTGGCCGTGCGAGTGCAAACGCTTCTCGTTATTGTGTGCAGGGATGGAAGAGCGCGCCGAGAAGCCAGAGCGGAAGGATCTAAGGAGTGATGCAGGGGTACGGGCCAGAGCTCGGTGATGGCGTCCTCGAAACTTTCAGCCCTTCAGATCGCTGATGAACTTTTGTATGTTCCTGATTTTTCCAAGTGTTCTATGTTGATCTCCTGCTTCAGAGAGCTCCAGGAATCTCTCCTGAACCAACTGACCGCCTGCAATGAGGAGACGATGAAAACAGAGAATATCGAAGCAATCCAAGAAGTGGTGGGACCCGTGTTAAGTCCGAGAAACGCAACGAAATTTCAGGTCGACAAAATGCCTCTTTACATCCATAAGCTGAAGCAGCTGCGAAAGGATATGATAAGCCTACAGAGCAAATGTGCCACGTTGCGAATGGAGTCCGAAGCTTTGCTATCTCACAAGGAATAAACATTTTTTGGCGATCGTAGATGCGGTTATGGGATCAAGTGAACACATGTTCCTAACAATACGAGATTTGACAGGTCTTGTGCATTAACAGATCTTGTGCATCTGCTGAATTCCATCAATTTCAATTAAATTTCAGAACTACGCCAAGCACCCTTGGGCTTCTTTGAGTTACTTGTCGTTCTTATGAAGATTGCTTTGCGTAACTGGTTCGACGCTTCCATCGGTCAGTTAATTTATCACTATCGGACGATTATTGCGAACAAAATAACAAGACATCAATAATATCGAGATCAGGAGCGTAGTTGGTGAACACCTCCGGTTCACACCCGATGACCGTTTCGATTATAGCTCTCATCTCCGGCGATTTTGCATCGAAAGTTGGAACTTCTTTCTCGTAGTCTTCGTTTGTCATCATTCGACGGACTCCTGCGATGTTGACTGTGTCAAATTGTTCGCGATTTGTTATGGACCCTTCCACAAGCTGATCCAAAAGTTCAGAGTCCAAGAACAGCATGCTGTATGTCGGTTGTGTTGTGACCCCTGAACAAAGGTTGTCGTTACATGCACCGTTACATACATGTTCACTTACAAGAAGAACATTTAAATTGAAAGTTTATGCGGAACATTCCGTTGAATTCCGGAGATGCAGCTCGCATTTGATGGACGACAAGTATGATTATCGGCATACGACGCGTCAAGTCGTTCTTGTCTGCGATGTTCATGACTTCATTTCTTGCGTTCTTGAGTACGCTTTCCACGGGTGCTTCATCTGAAGCCTGTAGAGTCACGATGACCACGTTGCGATTGGTTTGATGATTCGATGATAGTGGTGTTGAGTGTGCCTGGATATTCGCTGGATCAAATTCGATTGGGTCTTCACGACGAGCCGTTTCTACTGCAGTATGCGAATTCCGTTTACCGTTCTTTGCTGTAATTTGTGTTCGATTAGCGATGATAACGATGAATCAGTGTGGTTACCTGACTTTTGTTTCTTCACACGTGGAGATTCGATGTCGGATGCACCATTTGATCCAGCGAGGATGGCATAAGCAACGTATGCGGGTTCCATCTTCATGTTCGCGTGGTCGACACTTCCGTTGCTGTTCCCTTCTGCTGCCATTGTTTTCTGAACGAAATACGAAGGCAGAGCAGATATAGGCCGCCATGTGTTGATTCCTGCTGCTATATTCTCGCGGGCACGGGTTGTATACGTGTAGAATTTCTGGATTGTATACGCTCCACGTCCACGGGTTTTGATATTCAACATGACATCCGCTTCGGTGAGGGTCCGGAAGAAGGAACAACATCCAGTTCGCAGGAACATATCGAAGATGCTGTTTTTTGCGTGTCCCCACATAGTCTTGCTTTGTGCCAACTGGAAAAGTAATATGTAAAGTACATCTGCTATTCGAATGAACACTTACTTTATGGAACAAACCAGGGACGATTTTCCAGAACGTCGATGCCCGGTCGATGTCCTTTGTTCTTACATCCACGTCCAACCATTTCTTTTTCAAGAACGGGGTATGATTTGGTCGCAAGACGACGAAAGGTGAACTTTTGTAGTCGCTTGGCGCTTCATAGTATAGTGGCGACCCATCCGCAGCTGTTTGTCCGCTTACCAGCGCGATCATCAGTGATTCAAAGGTCGTGAAGATGTCGTCGTTGATTTTCAACAGACACTTCAGTCCTTCCATGGCCCTCCAGATGAAATCCAAATCGTATCCGACGTTGGACATGACATCTGATATGAGGTATCCGCTTTTCTGCGGTATTGTCATTTTCCGGATAAACTTGCCGTTGGGTAAGTCTATTCTGTAGTCGGCTAAAATACGACGATACATGAGCGTGGTTAACAATTTGACATGTCCTTACCGCATACATTTCGTACGATGCGTATCGCATCGACTACTTCACATCCGGAAGCGGCTCCTTTTTCCTTTGTCTTGACTAGCGGGAGCAACTCGATGTCACTCAAGGTCAACTCGGCCGGCTGGACAACGACCTCTATCGATGTCCAAGAAGACAAGTTGTACCACTTGCTGATCCACATAATGTGGTTGCTGTAGTCGAAGCCAGTGTTCGGGTTGCTGATATTTTCCATTGCACCCAATACTTCGGATAGAATCAGTCCTCTGAAATACATGGGAGTTATCATGATACAATGATAACACAACACTAACCTGACATTTCCATCTATTATCTTGAAGCTTGTATCGCCTTCTGGTTTGATTATAATTGGATCCGATCCGATGATTGTAGGTCCAAACCAGGTTATGAAACTTTCATAAATTCGCATCTGTTGTAGTCGGTTGGTTCGTTTGATAGCCGAAATTTGATGCTTGATGATGGACAAGTCGACGTGGATTCGCGTGGCTTGTGCGATCATCGTCCTTATACGCTGGATTCGATTACTGAAGCTCGAATGAAACCGTTGCGCTTCCAGACTTGTATTTTCTTCTGTGACTTGAGACAGGACAAACGCATCCTCCATAACACAATCGCTCGCTAAATATGGTCAATAGACAAAAATAAACAAATAGTTATTACTAACCTGATGCGCTTGTTCTATTTGTCACACCGTCCAAGGTTGCTGGTGTCCTCGTTACTAGGACAGTTGATTCGTCGTCGTTTTGCCCAGTGTCCTCCTTCTTACGCTGTGAGAATATCGATCCGGACCGATCACCAACCAGGTCCGCCAGCCTCCATCCATCGCCAACCTAAATATATTAAATTTTAAACATGGAATTGCATGACATCATACACACCTTCATAATCGTTCTCGTTGGCGACCGACCAACCCGGATCTGACCAGAATGCAAACTGGTGATCCGAAAGTGACGGTTGTCATTGAACGTCTGGAGTCGAGATGTTTGGTCAGACACGATGTCTGGTCAGACGTCCGTTGCCACGTCCGCTTGTAGGAGATTTTTGTCGAGTTGTCTTCTTGATTCCTCGGAGGCTATTCAACGCAACGTATCCATGGGCTCGTCCTTTGGCGTCGGAAAAGGAATAGCCACCCTCACAGTGCGCTCACATGCCTAAAATTCTTGAGTTGTCTATCCGAAAGCCGAAGGATTCTCCAAACCTGGAACTCGAGTGTTTGTAGTCCAAAGAGCAAGCTTCTTCCGGGATTCCGTCGCGTACGGCCGTCTTCTCGGGTTCGAACCCAGCTATCTTCTACCGATTTCAGATTCTGGAAACAGAGTCAAGATCGGAGATCTTCTTACAAAACCGGTGTCTGGCGGAACGGTCGAAGTTCATTTCATTAAGCCTCTTTTTGATTTCGATTTCGATTCTGATTTCGCAACAAGGGCCGGTATAGGTAGTCTTATGTCCGATTGGCGCAACTGGTAACATCGTCGCCTACCACCCTGAGGGTCACAGGTTCGAACCCTGGAGACAAAAATTTACGTAATCAGACGAAACCTTTTAGGAAAGCGTTTAGAAGTAATTCCATTGCATTTCAGGTCCTGTGCTGGT
>KN166722.1:14729-26064 GCA_000757745.1 Steinernema scapterisci | reverse complement strand
TTGCCGAACTTTTGAGATATCCAAATCCGACGATTTTCGAATTTTGCGTGCAGGTCTTTCGGTGATCGGGAGTTCCGTGCTTCGTTAGTGTGAATCACTTTGCTCGCGAAGTCGCCGAATTCTTATATTTGTCGCGTTTTTGTCGTCCGTTTCTTACCGCTTCTCTTGATTTCAGATGTTGCCCTCAACGTCGAATCAAACCGACCGAGGGTACGTGCTCGAACGGCTCGCCGACCTCAACCGAGCCATGGACGAGCTGGACGTTAAGATGTCCCAACGGACGAAGCTCGACATTAACGAAGAAGACCTGATAAGGAAAAGCGAAGAATTCGGAAGGAAAATGAAGAGGTTGTTCTCCAAGAAGAGACCCGAAGAACTCGACGAAGAGGACAGAAGAAGATGCGAGAAGCCGTGGATTCCGGCGTGGAAGAAGTTCGCGAAACCCGAGGATATGGAAGAAGGCGACCAGGTGAGGCAATTTTCGATGATATGAGCCGATTTGGATCATGCACGGTGCATAATAATCATGCTCCGCGCTTAGCCTTGGCCTCTCTCCCACCCGCATCTTGTACTTTGATCCCAAGCGGGAACTTGCACTAATTCTCCCTGTTCCTCCACTCCTATCGATCGATATTAACCCGCATTTTCAGTTTTTTCGCACTCTCTCCCGCATTCTCAATCGCGTTTCATGGGATCCTGTGAGATTCGCACTCGATCTCGAAGAACTCGTGGAGCTGGGCGAGCGAATCTCGCACTACGTCCAAGAAATCGTCTTCACGTTCATCGAAGTCGCGGCGAAGAATCACCGATTCACGCGACTTTACTGCGTCCTTCTGAAGCTCGCTGTGGACAAATGGCGAATCTCCGAAGTTCAGAAGACGGCAAACGCGGCCGAACATGTTGGAGAAGTGCTGATGACGAAGATGAAGCACTTCGAGCCGCTGCCGTTGTCCGCTGACTCCGCGCAAAAGCTGGATTATAGCATGAATATGGTGAACCATCTCAGGTTAGTTCATTCGTCGTAGTTCGATTTTGAATTTCTTAAGTTTAGGATCCTCCTGGCGTTCAAGGATTGCGCCTACGTGACGACACTTCAAGTTCGGAATCTGTGTGAAGAGTATCACCGGAAACGGAATTGTCCGCGTTTTGGCTACCAGTTCTCTATTGAAGTCTTCAAATCGTTGGAATCGGAGGCCAAGTTTCCCGTGGAACTGGACGAAAATCCACTTTTGCAGCAGGTGGAAATCATGAGAGCTAAAATTATCGGTCTTGTGAGGTGAGCTTTGCTTGTATCCTCGAACTCTTGCTAAATTTAAGGTTTAGGAAACCTCCGAGAAGCATTAGAGCCATGCTGAACAACCTCACCCCGCGATGCACCTCCTTCGACCCGTTCGTGAAGCTCCTCTACGAGGCCAAACTTGGCGAAGAGCATATCCAGCTCGTGCAAACCATCGTCCGAAGAGCCGTGATCGAAGACCCCCAGAGATGTCACCTATACGTGGCCATCTGCGCGAAGATCTGCGCCGCTGTCCAGAACGTCGGCAAAATGGGCCTCTACGCGATGGCCGACGAAGTCCACGTGAGCGAACATTTCCGGACAGAGCTGATCGAAAGCTGGGGACGCCAGCTGATGACCCTAAGGAACCCCACGGGGAAGGATCTCGTCAGTTTCGTGCAATTCGTGGGCTGTTTGCAACGTTGGCGGCTGCTCTACAACATGCGGAATTTCTCGCGGCTCATTGAGATGTACGAGTCGTTCTTGGTGAGTTCCGTGACCCTGGAATCACCTCTCATGTTCCCGTGATTCTAGGACGCCCAGGACTACCCAGATGACCTGTATTATCCTTTGCGATGGATGGAAACGCTGCTGTACAAGGTGAAAGAGGATGTCGAGGAAGAAGTATATTACAGGGAAACAGAGTAAGTGCCTTCAGCCTTGTTTCCAACTTTGAATTTCCCTTATTTCAGCGAAAATTTCGGTTCACAAGAAGCCTTCTTGGATTACACGGGATACAGTAGGATCATGCTGTATAAATACAAGTTACTTTGAGTCATTTTGTTGTTTTTGGATCATGCGGGTGATAAAAAATCTGATTTTCGATTTTGTTGGTCGGGAAAAAGTGGAGTCTACCGATGTATCTGGAGATGAATTTACGCCAAATCCGGAATCTCAATTTTCAGATGTCCGGCTCGCTGATAAAGGCGCTGCTGGAACTGATCCAGAAGCACGAAAGGGTCGTCGGCGTTGCTGCGAATCGCTTGTCATCGCTGGAAATTCTGGAAACGAGTTTCGAGGAGCAGCAGGGGAACAAGGAGAAAATGATCCTTGAAGTTCTTGTGCAGGCGACGCAGAAAATGGCCGAAATCGAGCGAAGAACGCGTGTCGAAACCAGCGAGAAAATGAGCCAAACGGAGGGAGGAGAAGATTGGCTGGAGTTTCAGACGGTGGGGTGTCTGGAGACGAAGTCTAGGACGGAGACTAGACAAGACCATGTCGGACTGGAGTCTAGGATGGAGTCGACGTCTGTTGGGACGATGACCTCTTCGAATAAGACTTCGGAAGCCCAAATCCAGACAGGATCTGATGCCGACCGGTTGCTGTCTAGACCTGCGTCAACGTCCGTTGGCCTAGGCACGGTTTCAAAAGAGACGTCGGAAGCCTCCATTCAGACAGATACGAGACATGAAGTCTCATTTGAGGCGAGTGAGAATGGGTCTACGAGGAATTGCACGTGCCGCTGTCGCTGCAACGAAGATCAGATGCCAAGGGATTCGAGAGGGTCCAGGAAACCCAACGTTTCCATCACAAGCTGCGAAGATGACGAGTTTCTCAGCGCTGAATCCGATTTGGAAGACGGTAGGTATGGATCTTAAGCGTTCGTGGCGCTGAAGAAGTGATTTTAGGATTGTCTTCAAGCAGAGATAGGATCAACCAAAGGAATTTATGAAATCTGAATCTCTGAGTTGTTAATTTTCGGTTTCTTTACGAAATAAAGGTTTAACAAAAAAAGGTTTTTGAGTTGATGGGGTCCGGTCAAAGCCAAAACAGAACATTTCTTGCCGGTTTCCAGGTTGTAAGGATGATATAAGTTGGTAACGCTGTAACGGGTAGTGAGTGTTTGGTGTATTGGTGGCAGCCTTGCCTGATGTTCTAGTCCAGTTTTTGACGAGGATTTCGAATCCGTTAAGAAAATTGAGATTGGAGCCTTCTATAAAGAGTTATAAGCATTTTGAAATTCTAAAAGCAATGCAAAACAATTGCTTACAATCAAACCTTAAAATGCCCATAACTTTTCATACAAGATTCCAAATTTCATTTTTTCAACAGATTCGAATTCCTCGTCAAAAACTGGACTAGAATCAGCTCTAAACGGGGAGACAATTTTTCGTCCCATTTTTGAAAAAATCCTAAGGCTATAGTCCAGTGTTTTTCCAAAAATCGACCTAAAATTTGACTTGCCGATTAAAGGTGATTCTAATCCAGTTTTTGACGGAGAATCCGAATCCGTTGAAAAAATCAAGATTGGAGCCTTCTATGAAGAGTTACGGGCATTTTAAGATTGAGTCTTGAGCTATTTTTTCGCATCGGTTTTAGAGTTTAAAAACGTCCGTAACTTTTCGTAGAAGGCTCCAATCTTAATTTTCTCAACGGATTCGGATTCCTCGTTAAAAACTGGATTAGAATCGACATTAACCGGCACAACAATTTTTGGGTCGATTTTGAAAAAATCCAAAGGCTATAGTCCAGTGTTTTTGCCAAATTTGAGCCAAAAATTTGTTGAGCCGATTAGAACTGATTCTAGCCCAGTTTTTGACGGAGAATCCGAATCCGTTGAAAAAAAGAAGATTTGAGCCTTCTATGAAAAGTTATAAGCATTTTTAAATTCTGTTTCAAGTTAAAAACCTAAAAAAATATCTGATCTCGGGCGGGCTCGAACCGCCGGCCTTCTGTGTGTTAGACAGATGTGATAACCACTACACCACGAGATCACTGTTAGCGAGGCTGCGAAATCAAGTAATATCGTTCGAGCAACACAACCGCTCCTTCTCTTTTTGATTAGTACGAATGACCGCTTCTAGACGTTGCCAGACGTGACCAGACGGAAACCGAAGGGATCTTCTATGTCTAGAAAGCTTAGAATTATTGTTTCGCACGTAATTAGGCCGGACGAGGCCAAACCATGGCTTCCGACGCAAACCTATGATTCGCCTCCAATGGCGGTCGTTTCAAACGTGATAAACGCTGCTCCCCTTCTATCCACATCGCACATCTCCCTTCGATTGAAGCGCACAGAAACGTTAAACATTTGCGCTAAACAAAACGGAAAAATAAACAGAAATGTCGTGCGTCAATTCGAGCAAACCCACATCAATCGATGACTCTGAAACGCATGTTCTCGTTGGCGTTAGAAACGATGATCATAATCGTACCCGCGAACGCTTGCGAGAGGTCATTTGGCCTCTCTCCTTAGCACTCTTAATCACTCCCTGGACGGAAATGTCCATCCTCGTCTTTCGCGCCCCATTGATCCGTATTATTCCTTGCCATGATTTCAGGTCCGCGTTCCCAAACCATGCAAAATGGGCTTCACAACAGATCCGATTCCCAATCTCTGATTGCCTGGCTCTTGGAATCTGTCGACAGGCACGTGAAAGCGCTCCAAACGATCGAGGAAAGGCTGACGATACTGGAGAAATTCGCTGAGAAGGATCAGATTCAATGGGAGCGAAAAGAAGAGGTCGGATTGCAGATCTTGGACGATCTGGCGAAGCGCCTTGTGGACTTGGAAACAAGGATAAACGTGCCCAAAGCCGACGTGATGTGCCAAACAGAAGAAGATTTGACGGAATGCCAAAGCAGAGAAAATGATCCACTGTTACGGTGAATTCAAGATACAAATTGTGGACACAAAGAAGGCTTCAATAATTCATTTCTGTTCTTCTCGTACGAAACGCCTTCAATTTTCATTCTTCGTCATCGTCTCGATCGTTCAGGTCCTTCTCCACCATGTTCAGCGTACTGAGGATCGTGTTCATCTCCCAGATCGGCGCGCTCATTTCGGCTTGGGTCCGCTGCAGAGAGGCGCGCATGAAGGTGATGTTGAACTTGGTCATCAGTTTGAATTCGTGGAGATGTTGTAAGAGCCTGCAAATCTCGGTTTAGAACTGTTGAAGATCCCAAACTTACCGCTGAATAATCGCGTATCTCTTCTGCCGGATCCTCTTCAGCAGCCTCGCGTGTTTCGGCTCCACGGTGGCCGAGGATTTGAATTCCCATCTGTAGGCGCAAGCGGCCTTGATGCAGTTGATCAGGCTCAAGATCAGAACCAAATTGACGTCCTGCTTGGTTATTGTAGGTGCGACTTTACAGATCCCCTCGGTCAAGGTCCGGATCCATAAGAAGATGAGGCAGACCACAGGTGCCCCAGCTGGTGAGCTCATTTCCGAGTAACGGCACACGTAGTACTTGCAAACGTCGTTGAAGACGTCGTAGTCCAAAGGCTTCATCAAACGGACGAGCTCCATGTGGACATCTAAGATCTTCTTCCATTCGTCTTTTTCATCACTGACCACACTTATCGCATTCAGCAATTTCGTGACCCGCTTGCAATTCTGTTCGCCCTAAACAGACCGTGTTACTAAACTGATCATTTGAAGGGAAGGACTCACCCTAAGGGACCCATCGAGATGGAAGCTGTCCACAAAAGTAAGGATGAAATCCGGCTGTTTGATGTGGGTTTCTCCTCTGGCCACTTGCCAGAAATAGATTTTTATATTCAAAGAGAATTCGTCAGCGATGAAGTGTAGAGGCTTGTTGAAACAGTCGATCGCATCCACGCTGAAAGAGACCGTCTTTAGCATATGAAATCCTGAGAAATCCTTACTAGTACTGACCCTTCTGAAGGCCAGTTTGATTCAACTTCAGCTGACGCTTCTTCGCCTTCGTTTTGCTGCTCTTCGACCGGGCCAGGACCCACTCGCCAGGGAGTTCCCTGTGACTTCCCACAGAGTCTTCGATCAGCCTCACTACGTCAGGAAGGAGCTCGAAACACCTCGCTAGATCAACTTTTGGCTCACGGGCTTGGGCCACTTGACCCGCATCCCTACAACTTATCATAAGAAATTCGATGACAAATGAGTACGACTTACGGAGATTCTGAAGTGAGTTCTTCGCTCGTTTCGGAAGATTTGCAGTCTTTCGGCTTTCCCTTGGATTTCTTGTGTTTCTTCTTTTTGGCTAAGGCTTTCTTCGCATCTTCGACACTGGGCGGAACTTCGGATTTCGGATCTTCCAAAGGAACATCGGACTTCGGATTTTCCAAGGTAGCTTCAGGTGTGCTTGATCCAGTCTGCATCTCAGGAACGTGGGGAACGTCGGGGATATTCGGGACGACTTCATCTGGATTTTCTTGAGGCTTTGGCACTTCTTCTTCATGCTGTTCTTCAATGGCTTCCTCCCGCGATCCATCCGATTCTGCGATCTTCGAGCTCTTCACCGCTTCTTCCAAGCTGCCGACTCGCTCCTTGAAGAGCCCCAGAAGTTCCAGCGCTCTCTCATCCTTCCGGTAGTTCCGTTTCGTGTTCTCAACCACGAAAGATTCCAGAGTGGATAAGCGCTGCTCCACTTGTTCGGAGATCCTTTGCATCCTATCGATTGAATCCAGGATCAGATCCATCATCGATCGGAGCGGCGGAGACTCTGGAGCGGAGTCCTGAAAAAGAGCGATTTAAGCCTATCCTAAGAACTGCATCTCTTACCTCCTGCTCAATTTCCGTCGATTCTTCGGTTCTCTTCGCTTCGCGATTCTCAATTCGGCCATTCCAGGAAACGTTCGCGTCTTCTTCAAGCTGGACCTCTTCGGGCTTCACAATTCCGGCCGCGAGATTCTCGATTCCGTCAAGGAGCAATTCTTCCTTGGTTCGTCTTCGCTTCTCTTCTCCGATTTCGAATTCTTCCAGCTTCGTCACCCGTTTCTGGATCTGACGGAACGTGTTCCCGAGACGGTCGACCGTACTCAGGACAGAGTGGACGGTGGATTCAGGAGGGGATTCCGGTCTGCCTGCCATGGTCTGAAACAAGAATCAAATAATTAGCCGTACTCAGATCACAAAAAAAAAACTCGAAAATCGCGCTTACACTGGCAAAAACAGGATCACATCTCGTGGCATCAGAACCGTCGAATTTCGAAATGTCGTCGTCCGTTCGGCAGTAGAATCGTGGTGGGATTCTTAAGCGTCCGTTCATGCAAGTGAAGCCGAAGAATCGGGATCGGGATCGGCCGCGCTTCGTGAATCGGTTCATCTGGGTTCCAGGCTCAGGAAGATCCGACCGCGCTCCAGTGGATTCTGGCATTTATGTATGCCCTTAACCGTCTAGTCTCGATTTCAGTCTAGACAAGTCGGTCTACATGATGGAACAAAAAGGGTGAAAAGAACCCTGAGACAGACGTCTGCTGTCTGGAACTATTCAAAAACTTCATTTGCGGCTATCGCGTAAGGAAAGACCGGTCGGTTTCATGGAAACACAACCGGTCGTTTGCTTCACGACCGCTACAAATGGCCCTTTCCCAGACACTGGATCGGTGATTAGACAGTGGGGTGTCTGACTAAGGAGCACACTAGACACCATTCTAGACAGCATTCGTCTAGACTAGGTCGGGGAATGTCCTGCCATTGTTCCTAGCGGACGCCGCGGAGAGCGGTCGGGCCTGTCGCGCTCTGGAGCTGGCCACCGCCGGAGCAAACCACGGACTCATCGGAGCTGCTCCAACGGAGCGACCATGAACAACCGACGACCCTTGACACTGGATAATCCACAAGATCTAAGACAAGATACGAACAAGGTAACCATTAAAACGCGATGTAACAAAACGCAGAAATGACGATCGAAGCAACAACAACTGGACAACAAGTTCTTGCGATAATTTATTTCTTTTCTCAAAGCGACCACTGAACAAGCCATTCTTGTTTCTTCTTTGCCTCTTCACAGCTCTTCATGTCCTTTTCCAGCATATCCAGCTTCCGGAGAATCGTGTTCATCTCCCAGATCGGAGCGCTGATTTCGGCTTGAGTCCGCTGCAGGGCGGCGCGCATGAAGGTGATGTTGAACTTGGTCATCAGCTGGGCCTCGTAAAGACCATGTATGAACCTGTAAATCTCGTTTTAACCTTGCAGATAGAACCAAACTTACCAAAGAACAATTGCGTACCGCTTTTCGCGGATCCTCTTCAGCAGTCTCTCGTGCTTCGGCTCCAAGGTCGCCGAAGACTTGGTTCCCCATCTGTAGGCGCAAGCGGCCTTGATGCAGTTGACCATGTTCAAGATCAGAACCAAACTTATGTCCGAATCGGTTACTGAGGTTTGAATGCCGATTTGATCGATTAAGCTCTGGATCCATAAGTAGAGCAGGCAGATAACGAATTTCCCCACGCGGGGACCCATTTCTATGCAGCGGCACATGTAGAACGTGCACACGTCGCTGTAAACTTCGAAGCTGAAGGGTCTCAACGAGCGGATCATATCCTTCTGGATGAAGGCGATCTCCCTCTTTCCGCTTTCCTTGCTGAAGTTCGGCTTCATCGAGTTCAGCATTCTTCTCGCCCGGCCGAAATTGTGGTAGTCCTAAAGAGTCAGGGTTCACCAAAAGCCAGATTTCAAGGGACTCACCGCAATGGAACGATGAAGTTCGAAGCTTTGGACAAAGGTCCAAATGAAGTCCGGACGTTTCTCGTGTTTCTCTCCCTTGGAAACGCTCCAAACGAAGATCTTCATCTTCAGAGAGAATTCGTCAGCGATGAAGAGTTGAGGCTTGTGGAAACAGTCGAACGTGTTCACGCTGAAATGGATCGCTTTGATTACGTTGAACTCTAGGGAAAGACTTACTAATACTGATCCTTTCGCAAGCCAGTTCGATCCAGCTTCAGCTGGCGCTTCTTCGATCTCGTGTGTCTGGTCCTGGAAGTGGATAGGACCCAGCCGCCGGGGAGTTCCGTGTTCGACCCCATAGAATCGTCGATCAGCTTCATCATGTCCGGGAGAACGGCGAAACACTTCGCCAGGTCCTTCTCGACCTGGGCGCTATCCTTGATTTGCGCCGTTTCCTGCGTTTCCCTGAAACTGTCTTCATTAGAATGCATCAGAAAACCACGTAACTCACGACGATTCTGACTCCTTTCGAGTCACCTTCAAGACTCCCTTCTTTGGCTTCTGTTTGGCCGGTGGAGTTTCGTTGGAACCGTTGTCCTGGATTTCATCGTCGGGCTTCGGATCTTGCGGCAACGCTTCAGCTATTTTCCTTCCGATTCGCAGCTGGATGACGTTGGGAGTGGGCGAGAGGTCTCCGGGTTTCTTGCCGCCTGGAACGACCGTCAGCGATTGGACTGGTTTCTTTATTATGCTGGAATTATGATATTTATATCTTTTAAAGTATGTGAATATGACTTACAAAGATGACGTTGGAAGCACCCGAGCAGTGGATTGAGTCGAGTAGGTGGTCGAGGCCTTCATCACTTGATCGAGCTTCCGGATGAGCAAATGGAACTCACCGCGAGATTCGCAGAGATAGCGCTTTCTGCAGCTATCTTCCATTTCTCGTTCCAGCGTGGAGATCCGTTGATTGATCTCCATCGACTGCTCGAACATCTTCCGGGTGCTGCGAGCGAAGAATTCGAAGAGGGGCTTCGGCAGGATGAGTTTTTGCTAAAATCAAGAATTCAAAAATGCGATTTGTAGAGATTCTGCTTACCTCGTGCACCGTAACCTTCAGGGTCCTTTCCCCGCGCTGATTCTTGGAACCTTCATCTTGGGGAGTCTTCGCGCATTCTTGAATCTTGTTGATCGCTTCCATCATCCGGTTCTTGCCTTGTTCCACGTGGCCGATTCTGGCGGAGAGTTCCTGGATCATCTTGCTGAGCGCTTCTTCTTCGTCTCCCGTTCCCCCGGTCGCTTCGCTCTCGCGCAGCATCTCCGCGAGATACTTCATCTCGTCGGACCACTTTGCGAGGTTGTCCGACGTCTTCAGGAGGAAGTTGACCGGGGGCTCGGAGCGCTTTTGCGATTTGTCGGTCATGACCTGGAAATGAGGCTCAGTTTAGCTGTGTAAATTCAGGGAATACGGCAAAACACGCGTCAGAATTTCGAGATTTTAGGACACGGAAAGGATAGAATCAACAACCACGAGTCACGGCAGAAACAAGAAAACAGCGGAATACAGCGTCGAGGCAAAAATTTCGGCCAACAGGAGCGCGCGACGCAAAGTCGATTCAGATTGAAACCGATTGAAATCCTAAAAATCGCAAATTCGTAAAAGGCAAACCACACACGAAATTCAAATTTCAACGATACGGTAAACTCACGTTTGCGATCAAAGCGATGTTTCCGTTGGATCTGATCGGATTTTCGACGTTTCGGATGGAAATCTTGGGTTTCTCGTAGAGGTTTGCGCCGCATGTGTTGGCCGTGTTCGTGAAAATCCGGAATTCGATGTCGCGTCACCTGAAAACTCCATTTTTTGCCTCACATCCTTCTGTTCCAGATCATGCAAAACTCAGCCCTGCAAGGATCCACAACGCGAATCCTCGTCGAAGGCGTCAACGTGCTTTCAAAAGCGTTCGACGAGCTCCAGAAAGAGGCGATGCAGATGGAAGAGAACGACATCGAAGGGAAGAAACGACGACGCAGCGCCGAAGATACGCTGCTCGACAAGATTGCGGCACTTACCGGACACATCACAAGACTCGAGCGTGCAGCGGGGATCCAAGAGAGCGACGATGGACCGATTCTGGAGCTTCTCAAGAAGCTCTTTGAGCTACGCGCCTCCGACACTCAAGACTACGTATACAAGGACGGCCAGTTACAGTATCAGCCTCTGAATGTAAGTGATTGGCATTCGTTGACCCTTCGTTTGACTCATTTGAACATTCCATATCTGACTCTTTCAGGCGCCAGTAATTTCCTTCCCGATCGCCAGCTCCACTAGCCGACCTCCGGTCACTGCCTTCCTCGGATCAATCCAGAAACTGAAGCAGATGTCCCAAAGCGTCGTGCTACGCGTGGCAGGCTTGGAATCCACGGTCGACACCAAACATGCGGACGAGAGAGAACACATCACGCTGGAGCTGATGGGCGACGTGCTGATCCGGATCGAGCGCCTGCAGCGCACGTACAACTCCGTCATAGCCACGCGGAAGGACGCGAGCAGCCAAACGCGGAGAGGGAAACCCGAAGACGCGGCCGTTCAAGCGACTCCACGGCTGGACGCCGCGTGCCAAACTGAAGATCTGCAGCCAGACGACGATCAGTGAGTGGACTGTCTAATCATTGACAGACAATAAAT
>KN166722.1:0-14697 GCA_000757745.1 Steinernema scapterisci | reverse complement strand
TTTTTTTTTTTGCCATTTTCGTCCGGCGTGCACTTGTCTAGACACTCCTTCGGGAGCGCCTGCCATTGGTGGTTTTTCGAAATGCTCAGATCGGTCGTGCAGCTTCTACGGGTCCGTGATACCTGAACAAACACAGAAACGATTCTAAGCAAAACTCATATTTATTAATCCAATTTAGTATAACTTTCATGGCAAAACTGGATCCCATTATCAACCTTCATTTCGCCATCGAAGTCTTCATTCTTCTTGAACTTCTTCCAGTCCACTTCCGGGAAGAAAACTTCTGCTCCAAAATCGCCTTGGACCCTGGTGATGACCAGCTTGTGCATCAGCGGACACTCCAATCCGCTCTTGTAGACTGCGCATCCGCCCATGTTCCAAACCGTCTCTACACGGTCGCGATATTCATCGGATTGAAGGAGTTCCAAGGCCGCTTCGAAGCTTGGACACACGACCAGGTTCTCCGTCTTCTGAGGCGGCATGGTCCGGCTTAAAACGATGTTGAGGCGACCTGGGAGTGGCCGGAATCGAGCTGGGAGGCTGTCCCAGCATTTGCGGCCCATCAGAACTGCGTTGATTCGGTTTTCGTCGGCGGATTTCGTGAGACGGTTGAAGTGGGCGAGGTCCTTGGGAAGATGCCACGGGATCTGGTTGCCCTTGCCGATGCCGTTCTTCGAATCCACGGCGACGATCAGGTTCATGCGGAGAGGCTTGACGGTCATCTGAAATTGAATGAGAATTAGGGAGCTGCTCGATAATAGAACACGAATTCGACGATCGCGCGGAAATGCGAAATCGAGTGAATCGATACAGTTCCGCGCCATTTTCGAAATGTGCGAAAGGCGGGAAATCAAATCAATGACCAGATGATGAAGATAAGAACTGAGGAACCGACGACCGACGAGATGCACCGAGACAACGAAAACTGAGAGGAGGAAATAAGAGAACAAAGAAATATTTGAATTAGCATTTATTTACACGAGGCACAATAATTTAAGGGTTGTACTCAATGGGAAGGTTCTTGCGGCGGACCATTCCGTCTCCCTGGAACCACTCGCGGCGGAACTGCTTGGCGGCTCCGTCGGGGGTGTTGGTCCACTCGATGGTGATGCGGTCGTTGTTGGTGTCTTCCTGGCCGTAGGCGAAGGAGTCGCAGGAGACGGCCATCAGGACGTTCTCCTTGGGGTCGAGAACTCCGCAGGCGGGGTCGACGCCGAGGCGCTTCATGTTGGTGGTCTTGATGGCCCATCCGATGCGGCGACCTCCGGAGTTGGTGATCTTGATGTGGTAGGTGTGCTTGTCATCGTAGGGGGCGTTGAAGACGATCTTCGTGCCGGGCTGGGTGTTGATGTCTCCTGGAGGAACGGATTGGGCCATGACGAGCAGATACTACTGTACGACCTTCTCTCGACGAGGCCGCCTTATAAGGAGTCTCAAAGTGTTGAGGTGTATTGGGCAGACTGGCGTTTTTAGACTGTGGTGGGTTTAGGTTGGGATCTGCACGGAGGAATCCAGGCTTTCAGACATGGACAAAGAGTGGGAAAGTGATTTCCAGACAGCTTCAGGCGTTTTGTCTGGAAAAGGCGCTGATTCATTTTGCTTATCGCTTTGAGAAGTGAGCGGCCGTGAACGTCAGCGTTGGTGGCCACAGGCTGAACCGATTTTGGCGCTGTTCTGTCCGAAAGCGAGGCTTCCTTTGCTTATCTCTCTGCTCTTTAACCGCGCATTCCTTTTGCGCGTTTAAGACGCATTTAATGCCATCACATCACCTTCACCACCCAAAATGAACAGCATTCCAATCGTCTTCTGCCACTCCGTCCAAGCGGTTATGACCTCCTATGACATCTACACCCTCAACGACCTGAACAGCCGGAAATGGTTCAGGAACCTCGACGATTATGGAGAAGAACTGTACACGTTGTACATCCGCCGCAGCAACGACAAACACTCCGAAAAATGGCATTTTCGACTTCAAGATCACCACGAGAAGAACGTCGCGCTTGGGGCGAGTTTGAAGAAGAACGCGCGCTTGATTCGGCTGTACATGTTTGACGATTCATTGACCTCCACGTCGAATGGAAGCCAGTTTCTAGAGATCTCGTTCCAGAAGGTTCAGGACTTCCTTGTGCCATTCATCCAGAAGTACCTTGCGAGTCGTCCGCTATGCATCTTCAATGAACTGCCCTCTTTCCCTGATCTCACTCTGACGAACCGAATCTGCTCTCACTTGGACCTTCTTTTCAAGGGACCCGAATCTTTGGACTTTCTCCGAAATCAGCTCGACCAAGACAATCTAGAAACTTTGAATTTGCGAGGAGTTTGGCCAGAAGAGACTAAGAATTTGCTTCCCAAATTGTTCAACAAGTACAACTGCAGAAAGGTCGAGATGACCCACTTGAGGATGCCCCCGGAGATGTTCAGCATCATGATGGAGAAATTCCTTTACTACGATTATGACGAGTTGCACATTTGCGGTCCAATTGATTTGTCTTTTGAAGACGTGAAAAATCACTCAACGGAGCTTCAGATGAGAGTAACGGAGACGGAGACCACAAAGAGCGTTTTGTGGATGTTGGAAGAACAAGTGTTGCATGTAGAAATGGAGAATGGAGGGTTCATCCATGCTTCGGTGTTTAATTCGGACTCTGTTTCGGGTGATAGAGGAGACTTTTAATAGAGTAAATTTGCCGTTTCGGCTTCATAATCACAGCTCGGTTCACAGAGGCAATAGGAATAAAGCTGCGACGGAACTTGCGTGAACGGAACGGAATAACCTTGATCCAGGAGTACTGTAGCAACACGGCCAACAGGCCAACTTCGTTCGCTAGCTTGTGAAACGTTTCAGAGCACCGACAATCCCAAGAGTCTGAAGACAGTTCCATTCCTGTCAACGCAGCCGCTCATTCCATGCCCGACCGGCCGGTTCCAGGCAATCCCGTCCCTCGTCCTCCCCTAATCCGCTTCCCAGCTCCCCAAATCCCCAATCCGTCTCCTGTTGACACCATTTCCACACTTCCTTATTCCGCCCATCAATCGCTCACTCACAAATCGGTAATTAGATGCTCAGCGCCTCCATTACACCAAGTATCAATAAAGTAAGTGATCGGCAGAATGGGCGCGCCTGCACGCAGCGGTAAACACCGCCGCGAGGCAGAACGCCGTCAGCTGTTCAACGTCGACGACCTCCTCTCGCTCGCCTTCGCTGCAACGGTCGGGCTTTCCTAAGGTCGCGTTTGTTGTCCTCTGTGGATATATTCTGCCTCTGTTTTCGCCATGCAAAACGCGAAACACATCGAGCTTCATGTGGCTCTGATCGGCCTCACGTCGGCTGGGAAATCGGGTATGTTTTGCGCAGTTTAGAGCTGACTAAAATTGCCGATTTTAGCCCTTGCCGTGAAATACATCACCCGACGTTTCATCGGAGAATACCACGCGGAATTGGGTACGTTTAGCCTTGAATACGAAGCTGATTCCCGGATTTCAGAAGACACCTACTGCCGCCAGGACACAATCCTCTCTCACCCCGTAATCGTATGGGTCATGGACACTGTCGACGGTTCTGGACGCGACGCCATGCGCTACCTCGCCTGGGCCGACGTGTATGTCGTTGTTTACGACGTAACCAGCCAGCTTTCGCTCCAGTACGCCGAGAAACTCCTGCACCAGATCGCCCAGCACGAGCACTCTTTGTGCATGAGGAGCCACAAGACTCTGCTGGTGGGAAACAAGTGCGATTTGGAGCGATATAGGTGAGTTCTGGCCTGGGTTTGAGGTTCTGGAAGTTGGGATAATTCAGGCAAGTCCGAGAATCCGAGGGAGAACGTTTAGCCAAGCGTTTCGGCGCCCTGTTCGCCGAAACTAGCGCCGTCGAAGACTACCAACGCGTGGCGGCCGTGATCCATCGTCCGTTGAGCCAAATCATCACCGAGAGGACCACCCGAAGATCTCCGTCGCCGAGGCTCTACAACAGCGATTCGGAGGTCCAGACCCAGCGTAAGATCGAACATCTCAATGCTTCCTAAGATGACGATTCCAGGCAACAAAGTGGGCTTCTCCGTGTCGCTGAAGAACGTCGCCAGATCCGGAACTCTGAGACGTTCCAAGTCGCCGAAATCGTTCGAGTCGCAACCGAAATTCTCGATTGGGACGAAGAGCAAGACTGGCAGCAAGCTGCTGAAACTCTTCCACAATTGAAGCACCACGGATTACTGTATAAATCGTTATTTTCGAAAGTGTTTATTCCAGCATCTTCGATTTCATCTCCTTTTCAATCCTACTCAACGTTCTAAAGATCGTGCTGAATTCGTAGACCGGATATCCGAGATCTTGGCTCGTGTTGAGGAGCGCCGTCCGCATGAAGACGATGTTCTCCAGAAACATCAATTTCTTCTCGCAGAGGCACAAGATGAACCTAAGAGAACCAAATCAGCAAAGTTTCGGGATCGCGACCTACCATTGCACCAGGAAATACCTATTTTTGTGGATCTTCCTAAGCAGAGATACGTGCCTCTGGTTACTCTTCATAGAGCTCTTGTGCCCTCTGGACCACGCGCAGGCTGCCTTGATATATTTGCACAGATTCATCGCAATACTCCCTCCAATGAAAGTCCGGACGTTTCTTCTCGTGGCGGCTCTAGCTTCCCTCTGGACTTCTCTGACACGCATTTCGGTCAGTTGTTCTGTCCAATCCGAGAGCACATTGAAGATGAATCTCCCGATGTTGGGTCCAGTTAAGAAGGCGCGCACAAGGAACACTTCGAAGAAAGTCCGATTCGCTCGTTCGAGGAGAGAAGGAATTCCTCTCGCTTGAGAGTCACATATTTCTTCAAAAATCAGCTTTGTGAAGATGTGGTATAAGGGAGCCTTGGAGCGATTTGAAGCCGCGTTGAAGATAAAGGTCATTTTCTTGAAACGGTTTCGGTCGTTCTGGAAGGTTGAGATTAGGAAGAGCTAACTCAGGTTCTGTCTTACCGTCATTTTCATTGCCAGGAAATGAGATTTGACAAAATAGTCGATGGTTTCGGCCGGCGACTTCTCATCGTACGCTTCGAGCAAGCGCACCGTGGGGAGAGACAGTCTTCCTTCACAGCGGAAGCAGGGTTCAGCTTTGGGCCTAAAGGAACATCAACTACTGAGAAATGAGTTTCATACCTGGGTTCGTTTTCAGCGTTTCTCGGCTTTTCTGCTTCTGGCGGACTTTCGCGAGACCCAACTTCGGTCTTCTCTAATGACCTTCTTGGGATGACGGGCTTCGCATAGACCTCTTCTGACTCCTGTGCCAACTTGAGTCTTGTTTCCCACGTTCTCAGCTGAGCTCCCACTGCCTAAATGATCCGCATTATAACCGAAGCTCGCCTTTCAGGATCACCTCTAAAGTCGATTCTACTTTTTCGATATTCACGAAGCTGCTTTCTAGCTGGGAAACTCGCTCCTTCAATTTCTGGAATTCCAAGGATAAGTTCGCTGTTGCCAATGAGAACCATTCCGCGTCCTGGGCGGCCGAAGCTGACAGCGCTTGTGAGTCTTCCACTGTGACAAGCCGTTTGTGCAAAGCCACCAGAGATTCCAAGGTCGCTCTTTTCGATAGATCCGCTTGTAATTGGTTGATACATTCGTGCATAGCCTGAAGAGTTTTCAGATCTTGCAAATCTCTCCTACTTACCTTGCGCTCCTCCACAGCGTTCTCCCAATCTCCAAGTTTCGAGTTCAAGTTGTCCTTCAGGTTCCTAGTAATCTCGTTCAATTCAATAAGTGGCTTCCCCAGGGCCGCCAAAGATGCTGAAGATGCCATCTTGGGAATATCGACTTCCAGTTGGTTCATTCGATCTTTGAGGATCTGAAAACTCTAGATCGTTGGTTCAAATACTCTATGATACTCTACCTTGTGCTCCTCTTCCGTTCTCTCCTGCTCCCCTCGTTTCTCTTCCAACTCTTCTTCCACGATCTTCATCCTTTCGCCCAAAATCGTCAAAGTTTTCGTTGTTCTCCTGAACGCCGTCCTGTCCAACCCGATCTTGTCTTCCAGCCCTGAGACTCGTTCTTCCAGGATCTAAAACTCATCAAATTCTAACGTCTCTCTTCCTCATAATCCCAACCTTTCCCTGCACATCCAACATCGCCCTCGTTTCTTCTTTCGCGTCCATTCGTTCTTCGACCATCTTCTGTTTCTCTGCCAACGTGGACAACAAATTCAGCGCCATGTCGTCCTTCTTCCTGGTAGTTATCAGCGCCTGGGTGAGGAGAGATTCCAGCACGGCGACCCGTTCTTCGACGAACTGGAGCGCTTTCGATTGGCGCTCGACGAGTGAAAGAAGGGAGATGATCATGGATTGGCCGGTGTTCGGAGGGGAGCACGAAGCCATGCCTGAAAGAGGGAAAAATAAAGCGGAAATTAGGAAAGAAATCGCAATGAAACAACGAAGCGATTGTTGGCAAAGAGAGGTCAATTGACTGATAAGACCGGCGGCGGCGCAGCGAGATTGCTCACGTTCAGTTATGACGTTTACGGCTCGTCGTTGAGCCTTGAAATAGTGAAAAAGAATCACAAAACCTACCTGCCGATGTGGTAGAAAAGTTCTTCTTTCGGAATTGTGGTCCGAAGGGAACGGTAGACTCTGGCCGGTTCGGGATAGCCCGCTTTCACTGGGGAGCACCTAGTCATGCCTGAAAAACATTGGATAGAAATATTTGTTAAAGCGGAAACAGTTGATCGATTAGCAAATAAAGAACGAACTGATAAGCGCGGTAAACAAAGGCGCCAGATCTGCAGCGCCAGAGATGACTCATGATTCCGTCGAAGCGTTGGCGAAACACAGAGTTACAAGATACTGGATGGCGATACGAATCATCGTTTCGCTTCTCCCCATTCCACTCACATTTTCCATCTCGATTTTTGCCGGTTTGCTTCATTTTCAGGTCTTCCTTCCGAGAGCAGAATTTGCCGCTTGTGGTCGCTACTTCCGTTGAGGTTCTTGCCGTGTTTGGAGATCTAAATACCCAGGAATGACGCTCAGAACCAGCGCGACAACGCACCATTGATTTCGTGGGTCCTGGTGGCTGTTGGCGAGCCCTGCTTCTCTTCGTTAATCTTCTGATGGAGTTTCCGCTTCGTCGCGTCCTGTCGGTGAATCTGGAGCTTCTTTCTGAAACAAACAGTTCGCAAAATTCACGAAACGGAGGCGGAAGAACTCGAGCGCCAAGAAATAGAGATGATGTTCGCTTACCTTGGACGTCCGTGCTTGGGAGGCGAATCCTTGAGCCGGAAGCTGGTGAGGGAGGACGCGGAGAGCAGACGGGAAGTCGAAGGCGGTCGACGGAAACATCCCAAGGAGCTGAAATTAAATGTGATTAAGGGCATTCTGAGAAAATTCTCAAACACGAAATCTGACTCGATCCAAGCTGAAACCGGGTTCTCATTTAACGAGAAGAATTTGAGTCTCAACGGCCCACGAAATCCTCGCCTGTTAGAAAAGACGATCACAAGACGCGGAATGCATCGCCGCCCAAAGCTGAAAATTTCGCAAATATCGAAATTCACCCTTCTGGAGGTTCCTGAGGCGATTGTGAAAACCCCGGCTTGGCGATTTCGAAATCCAGTACGATTTTGAAGGGTTTCGCGATTTGCGAACTGGAGTTGCCGATTTAGCTGAAAAATGAGATGAGAAGCGCGCTGAAGAGACGAGCGCAGAGGCTAACAATTCTGGCGCATCATATAATGGCACTGAACCGTTTCTTGGCGACAGTTGGCCATCGACGCCACCATCTGCAAGCTCCACAATCCCACAAGGCACTATAAGTTTAACCATTTATTAACCGCAAAGACAAACACAAATTCAAGCGCTTCAGAAGAACGATCACGACGGAATCCTATTTAACACAATTCTATTTGCGCCCACTGCTAAAAACGAGTTCTCGAGAAGTCGCGGATGGCTTCTCATTCAATAGCTCAAATGACCCCACCTCTTTCCAGCGCTCCGCCAACTCGCTGCAGCGCTCAAGAGAAGCATTGAAGATGTGTATAAAGTTCAAGGTATCGTTTTCGACAAATTGAAACTTGACGACTTTTGCAGGACTTGCTGGTGACAACCAAACTTCTGCCGCTGACGCTTTCCACAAAAACACCACTTCCGGAGGAAAGTTCCGCTAACCGCTCTGAATTACAAAGCGATGCATTCGCCAAGGAAACGCATTGGAAATCAGCTGTTTCCTTCCCATATAATCGCTCAGCTTCAAACAAAACAAGTTTTTGTCCGAGTTTACATGGATCACGTTCCTTTTGCTTTTACCGACTCCGTCGCTCACCTCGTTTCCAAATCATCTGCTCGGAAATTCACTTGCTTTGCGTCAAAACTCTGGAGCACCATCGGACGGACCCACTTCGAAAAACGCGACATATACATTTTGACCGTTGATGTTCAAGAAACTGGAACATCGTGTCTTATTGAAAGAGAGGATGGCAGGCGCATATCTCTTGAACACTTTTCGGAAAAGGACCTTCGATACTGTAGGTTTTCTGTCTTACGGTTGAACACAGAAACTTCTGCCAATCGTGTCAGGAAACCTATTGGCAAAGCCATAACAGCTTTACTTCAACGGTTTCTTACTCACGTTCCAGTACGTTTTCTCGGGCTAAACTTTTCAAAATTCTCGACTCCTCCAGAACTCGATTTTTTGTGGAAGGTGCAGGCGGAAAAGGTCTTTTTGTCGTCAGCAAGTCCTGTAAATGCCGTCAAGTTTCAATTTGCCGAAAATGAAAACCTGAAGGTTATACGCATCTTCGACGCCTCTCTTGGACGTTTCAGCAAGTTGGCGAAGCGCTGGAAGGACGCGGGAACGTTCGAGCTGTTGGATACAGGAATCCGGAAGCCATCGGGCAAATTTCAAGAACTTGTCTTCAAAAATGGCGATTTTGTCGGACGTTGGAATGTCACAAAGAGTTCGGAAAAAGATGAGTTATTTGAGCTAACGAGAATTCTGTAGAGTTCGTTCCTGAAACACTTGAATTCGTTGTTTCTTGATGGTGAATAAATGTTTCAAGCGACATACGGGGAATGGATTCGGCGCTATGCCGTACGTTCAGAGATCTAGTCGAAGACCTGTTCAACCAAATCGCCTTGTGGCTCCTCATTTCCTCCTCTTTCTGTTTCCCATTTCCGCTCCACTGATCGTTTCTGAGCTGAACTTTCGATGTTTCCATTTTCATCTTGCCTATGGCTCTATCTGGCTCTGGAAAGTGCAAATCAGCCACCCTCAGCCCCGTTTCTATGCTTTCCCCTGATCCAGTTCTACACAACCTAAGGCTGTCCTACAAGTCTCCTATGCTTTCGCCTGCGGGGTGATTTGAGTGATTTGAATCCGAAGTTGGTCTTAGCTGGCCCATTCAAAATAAGGATGACATAAATCGACGCCGGGCGACCCTCCAGCCGCATTTGCACTATCGATTTATTCGGCGTCGACGCCTGTTGATCGGCTTGCGCGGTTCTAAGGGTCGTAGGGCGTCGCTCTAAGGGGTTGGGCGTCGGCTGCTCGCTCTCTTATTCCTTATTTCGTGCCTGCGGCGAGCGGTTCTTTAGCGTGATTCCTGGGAATGACAGCCGAGGCCTAATGCGGACAAGCTGTTCCAGGTCGAGGCGCCTGGTAACTTGAAACCTGAACAGTCCTATGCTCCAAACGCGCGTGTTCCTAAATCTGACCCCATCGTTCATTTCAGGCATGTTCAAGCATCCGTTCACCGAAGAAATTCGCGCTATGCTCAAGGAGGAAAACGTCATCCGCGAGGCTTCTATCACTGAGCACTCCTCCTCGGAAAACTCGGACACTGGAAAGGGCAAATCTGCTCCCAAGAAGACCGGCTCAGGTTTGGCTTGTCATCCCGCTTTCCCTGACTTAATCCCTCATTTTCCAGGCTTGACCACGCGTCAGTTCCAAGAAGAACTCCGCGCTAAGGTCCGCTCTCTGATGAACCAACCGACGGTCGTTCGCAAGGCACGCAAGGTCCGCCGTCGCTACTACTCCTCGTCGGACGCCGAAGATGAGCTCGATTGCCCCGAGTGCGAAGAGGAGCGGAAGAAGCAGTTGGAGGAGAGAAGGAAGAACACGCTCGCTTACAAAGCTGACCAAGAAACGGAGAAATTCATCGAACTCTGTCACGAGCTGCACAGGCGCTACTTGGAGCTCAAAGCTCCTGCCGGTGGTGCCTGAGCTCGTCAGCCTGCGGACCCTGGATCCGTCTTCCTCCACGCTGCATATCTAGTATTTTGTGTCCTCATGTAGAATTAGAAACTCATGTATAAATCAAGCTTAAATTTCGGAGATTTGAGAGCGTGGAATGACAGGCAGCTCATGAGCCTACGAATCAGCGTTGAGAAGAGGAAGGCAGAGGTTGATTCGTCCGAACGTTGCGCGAGCGAGGGACAAAGCGGTGCGCCGATAGATAGTCCCCAGCCGCCCTCAACGGAGCACGTGCCACACGGTATCGATTGGGTTCCGTCCTCAGCGATTTCCTTTTGTTGGCGCCGGAGGATGGACGTTCCTGCGCTGCCTAAACACACTTCCTCACTGCCTCGCGATGCCAAGCGATTCTCCCTCTCCTCAACCTCCGATCGACGAGGTAAAGAAGGCAAATAATAACAAGAAACACCGCAGATACTCATCAGATTTATTATAGAATCTACAGGCAGATCATTCGAGAAAGGCTTCAGTTCCTCCAGGGCTGATGACCGGCCGGCGACGTCCCGTTGTGGTAGCTTCTGAGAACTGGGATCCGCGTGGGTCGATCTGACGAATCCGAGAGGAGGCTTGTGCGCGATCCGGAGACCGAGGTTGGTCGGGCCAGTCGTGAGTAGAAATCTGGAAAAGGATAAGTTTAAGGTTCAGTAAAAGAGATGATCACCATTGCCGTTTTCGTCGTTGGTGAACCGCGGCGGCGTCGTTTGGATTCCCGGACTTGGAGGCGCAGAATGTCGCACGGGAGTTGCATTCAGGCGTCGGCAGGGATCGTGGTTAAGGAGGAACCTGCCGAGATCTTCCCAGCCTCCTCCGATACGGACCATGACGCGAGTCCGAAGAATTCGGACCAGCCTCTTGGTGAAGTTGAGTCCGAACTGAAAATTTGAACTGTGTAACAAGAATAAGAAATGGAAGTTCTTACCGCATAACTGAATATCCGGTCGTCCCCGGTGTTCGAGATGAACTGGATCGGGAAAGGTCGCGGGCAGGTGCACTGGGCAATCACCTGATCCAGTTCTTCGTCGACCCGTTCTCTATCCGACTTCCGGTGAGGAACGAGGCGCTTCTTCTTTTGGTTTCGTTCCAGAGCGGCCTTGAAATCGGCCGCGGAGATCAGGTCGTCCCCTTCAGCGCCGGCTTCGTTTCCCGCGGCCTCTTCGGTCTCCTCTGGCAACTTCTCGGATTCTTTGGAATTCGGCTTATCCTCTTGCAGTTCCGGGAGTTCATGGGACTCCACGAGGTCATCCAAGAAGTCGTCGGACTCCAAGACGTCATCCAGGAGGCCGGATTCTTCGAAATCCGGCTCTTCCTCTCGCAGCTCCGGGAGTTCCTGGACTTGCTCGAGGTCGGATTCTTCAATTTGCGGCTCCTCTTCCTGGAGCTCAACAACCTCCTGGGGACTTGTAACGTTGTCCAGGAAGTCGGAGTCTTCGGCCTGCAGCTGCTTCTCCTGGGGCTCTAAGAGTTCCTGAGGCTTCTGGAGGCCTTCGAGGAGGTCGTGGAGCTCTATCATGTTATCCAGGAGACCGAATTCGTCAAATTCCGAATCCTCCTTCTGGAGCTCCAAGCGGTCTTGGGACTCCACGACGTCATCCAGGAGGTCGGATTCTTCGAAATCCGGCTCTTCCTCTCGCAGCTCCGGGAGTTCCTGGGTCTGCTGGAGGACTTCGAGGAGGTCGGATTCTTTCATTTCCGGTTCCGCTCCTTGGAGCTCAACGACCTCCTGGGAACTTGTGAGGTTGTCCAGGACGTCGGATTCTTCGGCCTGGAGATGCTTGTCCTGGGGCTCCGAGAATTCTTGAGGCTTCTGGAGGTCTTCGAAAAGGTCTTGGGACTTCATGATGTTTTCCGGGAGGGCCGCTTCTTCAATTTTCGACTCTTCCTTCTGGGGCTCCACCTTGTCGAGTTTCACTTGGACATCGGGACTTCCTTCTGCGGCTCTTCTTCCGGTCTTCTCCAGGATCAGCTTCGCGCGTTGTCGGAGATTCTCGATCTCCTTCCGGCGCTCGTCGATCTCATCCTTGTCGGGTTCTTCAGGTTCGTTCGCCTCTACTTCGGCCTAGAAACCAGCGATTAAAATCCCAGAATGCTCCCAAATGAACTTACTCGATTATTGTTTCTCTGGCTGAGAAGTTCTTTCAGGAGTTGGTCGGCGCGATTCTGGAACATCTGCATCTTCTTGCGCTTCAGCTCCGCCTGCTTCCGGCGGCTTTGGACGGCCCGCGTGGTGACGACGACGATTCCGGCGGAGCAGACCAGGAGGAAGATGATGGAGACCACGTTTGACATGTAGGATGGTCGCTGGTACGGCCAGGAACACTTGCAGCCTGGGTGAAGTCCTGGAAGCGTGGGTTCGTAGGCGATCAGTGGGTATTTTGGCACAAAATTCGACGGCATCGTTGAACTCTGCACGTCTGAAAATGCGGAGAAATCTTACAAAATGGAACTCGCAAATTGTAAGATTTCTGCGAAAACGCGACACGAGACACAATTTAACGACGAAACGAGACAAGGGCGTCTGAAAATGCATGCAAAGTCGGGAACGCAGACGTCTGAAATGCTGCTGGCGATTCATTTCTGCTTGGTTCTAATTTCGCGAAGCGGTGGGCGAACGGAGCGCGGTTGGGAACGTTTCAGGTCGAGCAACAGCGCTGGAAACACGGGAAAATCCACAAAATCGCGAGCAACGCTCCAACGAACGCATCGACAATTTCGAAAAGTGGGGAAATGCGCTGCAAAACGCGCTCGAGAAAATTCCCGCACTTTTTTGAATTTACTGGGAGGACGTGCGACTTTTACTGGGAAGCGTCGAGGGTCCATCGGTGAACGTTCTCGGAGGCCAGAAACGTCCAATCGGTGAGAAGAGAGGGAACTGAACGCCTAGAGGGAACTGACGACGACGAAAAGCCGAAATAGCTTCGTTTTCAGGTTTCATCTGTCGCTGATTCTGCGTTTCCTGGCCAGATTCCCTAAGAATCCGTCGACCAACCGACTCGCTGCTCCGCAAAAGGACAGAAATGAGTCCAGTTGCTCACGAGACAAGCTTGTCTCTAGACGGGACTTTCTCTGTCTGGCGACGTCCTTAAAAGGCCGGTGCTCCGTCTGTCTCTTCATTTAGGTTCGACGCCAGCCAGCCGATGGTCGGTCGCTTGGCGGCTCTCTGCTCATCCGCACCGAAGGAGTTTTGCTTGGCCATGTGATTTCGCTGTCACCCTGTCGCCCTGAAATGCTAGAACCGGACACGACTTCGACCCTCAACGGAAGCTAAACTCGACCCAAGGATCCGTCCCAGCTGAGAAGCGTGCCCAGATGCCAAATTCGAGCCCCGACGGTCCTGAATGCCGTCCAACGTCGTTTGGGCCCACAGGCGGAAGCGATTCCGCCACACGGCGGTGGCCAAAGTTGTGCCACGGTTTTTACCGTATTATCAGTTTTACCGTATTATCGAACGTTCACAACGCGTCATCGAGGACGATTCTTCGGTGTGCCTCGGTGCTCCTGAGATCTCTTGTTTCAGAGCGCCGTTGTGCGTCGTTTGAGCCCTGAGATTCTGAAACTGGATACGATTTTGACCTTCGACGGCGGGCGGCCAATGTGCCCTTACCAGCATTCTAAGATCACTGTATAACACTGCCTGACGATCACGAGAGACCAGATGTCTTTATGTTTTAACAGTGCAACTATCACAAAGTCAAAATACACCATTTTTTGTCAATGAAATCACAACAAATTCTTTTGAGCTCGGATTTAATGTTGGTGGGAATTCCCCACAAAATCTCGCAAAATTCTGAATCTATTTGTAAATCTTGTCGATAGTTTTTCAACTTGTCTAAATGCTTGGCTTTAAAGTAAAACCTTCCCTGAAAAGTACGCTCAGATAGGCACTTTACGAAAAGGTCAAAGAACTTGATCGGGGAATGGAACGCGTCGCTTTGGAATTCTTCAAGTTGGGGCTGATTCAGAAACTGACGAAGTTCGCGCTGCGGAAGATCCGGCCACTCGTCAACCAACGTGAAACGTGTGCATTTTTGGGTGGAGATTATATGTTTGAGGAGATCCAGATATTGAGGATTCCGATTGGAAAGGAATACGGTATGGTAACTTCGGTTCTTAAGATTCAGGCTGGTTATGAGTCCCGGGAAATCGGGGATCAGAATCTTGAGACCGTTGAGAGTGTCGGGCAAATTGTCGTTGAGGAATGGGAGGATTACGGTAGCGAAAGACAGATAGTCCACTCGAATCAGGTGAGAAGAGTTTTTAGGGATTCGAGGGGAGTTTTAAGTAACGACGAGACTTTGTGGAGGAACACGTTTGATGTCGATGGTCAGAAGAGGACGAGGAATGCCGGAAATGCGATCAATCGCACAGCAAAGCCACCCGGAAGCTTCTAATGAGAGAACAATATCGTAAATGCGCAACGTTTGCCTGTGATCTTCAATGGACGTGGGAAGATGGCTGGCTTGGCTTCGA